>PVKA01020857.1:21614-39715 GCA_004027165.1 Ctenomys sociabilis | reverse complement strand
CAACCAAAAAGGAGAACTACAGGCCAAGCTCCCTCATGAACATAGATGCAAAAATACTCAACAAAATCCTGGCAAACAGAATACAGCAAATCATCAAGAAGATCATACACCATGACCAGGTAGGATTCATCCCATGGATGCAAGGATGGTTCAATTTTCGAAAATCTATAAATGTAATACACTATATTAATAGACTGAAATCTAAACACCACATGATCATCTCAATTGATGCAGAGAAAGCTTTTGACAAAGTCCAACACTCATTTATGTTCAAGGTCCTACAGAAAATTAGAATAGATGGACTCTACCTTAACTTGATAAAAGCCATCTATGACAACCCAAAAGCTAATATAATCCTAAGTGGGAAAAAACTGAAATCTTTTACTCCTAAATCAGGTACAAGACAAGGATGTCCTCTATCACCCCTCCTATTCAATATAGTCTTGGACTCCTTAGCAACAGCCATTAGAAAAGAGGGAGAAATAAAGGGAATAAGAATAGGTAAAGAAGAAGTTAAATTATCACTATTTGCAGATGACATGACACTTTACTTGGAAGACCCCAAAAATTCCACCAAGAAACTACTAGAATGGATACAAAAGTTCAGTAGCATAGCAGGATACAAAATCAGTACTCAAAAGTCAATACCATTCCTCTGCACAGATAACAAGCACACTGAAAGGGAAACAATAGAAATAATACCTTTCACTATAGCACCGCGAAAAATGAAATACCTTGGAATTCACTTAACCAAGGAAGTCAAAGATCTTTTCATGGAAAATTACAACACCGTAAGAAAAGAGATTATAGAGGATTTCAGAAAATGGAAAGATATTCCATGCTCCTGGATAGGAAGAACCAACATCGTGAAGATGGCCATACTCCCAAAATTGCTGTACATATTTAATGCAGTCCCTATCAAACTGCCACCAAAATAGCTCCCAGACATAGAGAAATCATTCCTAAAATTTATTTTGAACCACAAACGATCTAGAATAGCAAAGGCAGTCTTGGCCAATAAAGACAAGGCAGAAAGTATCACAATTCCTGACTTGAAATTATACTGCAAAGCCACTGTGACAAAATCCATATGGCATTGACAACAAAATAGACCACAGGATCAATGGAATAGATTAGAAGGGGCAGAAGCATCTACGAACACACTCAGCCATCTGATCTTCGACAAATGGGCCAAACATGCTCACTAGAAGGAAGATAGCCTCTTTAACAAATGGTGCTGGAAAAACTGGCTTTCTACATGCTGAAAACTAAAACTTGACCCAGCTCTATCACCATGCACTAAGTTAAAGTCAAAATGGATTAAAGAGCTGAACATTAAAACAGAAACACTCAATCTCCTGGAAGAGAAAGTAGGAGGAACTCTTGAAGACATAGTGGTAGGTAAAGAGTTCATGAAGAAACATAAATTCGCATGGGAAGCACTTAAATGAATCAACAACTGGGATCAACTCTTCTTGAGGAGCTTCTGTACGTCAAAAGAAATTGTCAACAGAGTGAACAGACAGCCCACAAACTTTGAAAAAATCCTAACTTATTATTAATAAGCAATCAGACAAAGGTCTGCTGTCCAGAATTCATAAAGAACTAAGATAAAACAGGGCCCTCAAATTTAAAGACCCAATTCAGAAAAGCGCATCTGAGATGAATACACACTTCTCAGAGGATGAAATTGAAGAAGTGAATAAATACATGAAAAAATGTTCCACATCTGTAGTCATCCATGAACTGCAAATAAAAACAACACTGAGATACCATCTCACTTCAGAAAGAATGGCTGTCATAAAGAAATCAACCAACAACAAATGTTGGAGAAGTTGTGGGGAAAAGGGAACACTTCTCACTGCTGGTGGGAATGTAGACCGGTACCACCATTGTGGAGGTCAGTGTGGAGACTCCTCAAAAGAATAGGACTAGAAATCCCATTCCAGCTGGCTATTTCCCTACTGGGAGTTTTCCCAGAGGAACTGAAAACATTGTATCATAGTAATATATGTGTACCTATGTTTATAGCAGCACAATTTGTGATAGCAAAATGTTGGAAACAACCATAATGTCCATCACATGAGGAACGGTTGAAAAAGATGTGGTATTTGTATATAATGGAGTATTACTCAGCTATTAAGAATGATAAGCTTGAAGCATTTATATTGAAGTGGATGCCACTTGAACATATACTCATAAACCAGACACACATGTGTAAATATTGTATAGTCTCCCTAGTATAAGAAGAGAAAAGAAGAAATACAAATGGAAATGTAGAACAACAACTAAAAGCAATTGAGTCAGATAAGCCAAAGCGAATGGCATATGCTGCAGGATACTAATCAGCTTTTCTTCTGCATGGTTAACAACCTAAGTTCACAGTTCAAAATTCGAGAAATAGAAGAGACACAAGGCCAGCCAACATTTGGCCCTACACTTTCAAGGTCAGCAAAGACTCAGGACATAGGAGAATCTGTACTGCAACATCTTGAAGCTCAGTTGAGCTCCAAATTTTCTGACCAAGGAGATTATGAAACCACAGAGGAAAGAGATCGAAGTTCTATAGTGTGCCTGGGGACAGCCACATTGAGAGAAAACTTTCTCTCAGGCTCTCACAGAGAGTGAACTGGTCAAGCATTGGCTGTGACTCATCCACATGGATGACACAGACAAAGGATCTACAGAATAAGGTACAGGACTACAAGATAAACCCTGAGGGGACTTCACTGACCTCATAAGAAGCAAAAAGTACATGTGTTGGTACATAGGTCTTGCTCTATCTAGGTCTTAACCATCTAGCAGAAAAGTATAAAAGTGAGGTATACACCGCAGGGCCATAATACTATATTGAGCTGTAAATGGCTATGGTCAACAACTTCTTTGGATAACTCACTATTGTTGTGGAATGCTGGACTGTGTTGGATTGTGTTGTCGAGTTCAAGCACCTAAGTTAGTTGAATGACAATGGAGTGCCCATCTCTGACAGGCGTAGACAAAGGAAAGGGTATAGAAAGGAAGAATCATGATGTGTGTGTATGGACAGTACAGTTGGGATAGATAACACTGTGCTTCTACATCATTCTCTGAGAGGCAAGATCTGCACTAATGGTGGTTAGACAGGATATTATGTCGGCTTCTAGTACTATGGACAACCACTAGGAAAATAACAAGGTAGAAAGTATTAATTATTGAATCTTTGATGTTATTCAGGTATAAAAAATAACATGCAAACAGCCACTCTCTTAATTTACTGATAAGAGACATATGCTATAATGTCTGTAAGTATATCATGTATGCACCTTCTTTGATAGCAAAATACTATGAAAACAGTTTGCAATGTATTAATTTATCATCTGCATCTTGTCAAGGTATCTTAAAACTGTCTCATTGATATTTGTACTTCAATAAAATAAAAATAAAAATAAAAAATCATGTATGTGTGTGTGTGACTGTGTGTGTGTGTGTGTGTGTGTGTGTGTGTGTGTGTGTGTGTGGCAGGGAGCCTTTCAAACAACATACAATGCAACTTCATTTACCCACATTCCCCAAGTCCCCACTACCCTGCAGAAGATTAATCGAAAAAAGAGCAGTCCTGGCATTTCGGTCAATTGATCTCATTTTAGCAAGGTTTACAGAAATGTGTGACCATGTGAACACATTGGTAGTGCCTCTCTCTGAGCCTGAGAACGGTTTTCTGTGAGTAAGATTCCCAAAATTGTTGACCTTCACAGCAAAAGTGCCTCCTTATTCTTAAAGAACAAATGAATTAATGCACAGAAACAATGAAAGCAAAGTACACCTAAAACATCTGTAATGTTTGTAGTTAAGTGGTATAACTGCAAATGGGTTTCATTTTTTTTCTGCCTACTTTTCTATATCATTAAAATTTTTTTTAATGATTGCATTTTGTTTTAACACTAGAATAATTAAATCAGTTCAATGTTTCTTCTGGTTTTTGTTGTGCCATAGGCTCTATTCTCTTGATTTAATTTTATAGAGATAAGGATCATGAAAGATATTTTAGTTCCTAAGAAATCTCAGCTCTATAAAGAGGTTTGTTTCCAGTCTTGCAAATTACTTATTTATAAGTAATAATTTCTCAGCTAACTCTAGTGGCATACCCAGTTGCAATGCCACAACTCCATTGATAATTAAGAATAAAAAGTCATAAAGATAGGACTTCTCAATCAGATTGCATAATTTTCATTGATTGTGAAATAAACATTAAAACCTTTCTCCTCTGATACATATGTAAAATGTTTATAAGAAACAAACGTGACCTCAAGTTTTCTTTCATGAAGCACAATAATATTCACTTCCAACTACATGTACCAAAGTGTTCACAGATGAATCCAAGAACAGTTTTATTTAATCTTAAGATGCACTTTAGGGTATTTTGCTTAAACTATGTAGAAATGCTACACTTTCTCATCATGAATATATTATAAAAGCTACAAATATTTATGTATGGAATCATTACAGCAAATTTCTAAGTTAATTTTATACCAGTTTTCAAAGGGTTTTGCAGAGATGGTATGAAAAAATTTTTCCTTCTCAAAATATTCAGTAAACACTGAGTTAAATAAGATGGGTTGGTGGGAGACTTTGGCACTGTTTTTTATTAACTACCTATTGACTTCAGTGGGTAAAGAAGTACCATAAATTGCTTTAGAAGTACTCTAAATTGTAAATAGAGGATCACCATAGCCTTAAATTGTTGATATAAATTCTGATGTTTGTTCTAATGTTGAATTAGATTCGGATGTATGTTCCAATATTCTATGAAGTGTAGCAGGTAAAATTGTTGAAAATATTTATCATCTGTTAGCATTGAAAACTAAACAAAACAATGGTAATAAGGAATTGATTTATCTTTCTTTAAGGCAAATTCCATATTTTAGCATAATTCTATCTGGAACACTGATTGCAAGATAGGGGAAAAACTAATCACTCCAGGGGAAGTTACTGTGGAAACCCACTAAGAAGGAGGGGAAAAGGAAAATTTGAAACAGAATGAAACATATTGGAGAAAACATTGTAAAATTAATTCACAAATATATATAGTTAAATTCATATCTACCAGATAAAACATTGTAGCAGGACAGTCTTATGCATTTTTTCTTGTCTCTTATTTTATTACCTCTTTTTTTTTAAACATTTACTTGAGAGAGAGTATAGCAGTAATTGATATGACATTAGAAGCAGTACTCTTTTAGAAGACCAGACTGACAGGTATACCAAGCATGGCCCTAATATTACACATTACTATCCTCGGTGCAGTTGCTTAGTTTACAGGTATCAGCATATATAGTTAGTCAAGGTGAGAATCCTACCAATTAAATGCTAGTTTCAAAAACCTGTTGGAAATTCTCAAGACCATTGCCTTAACCATCTTGTGTATATAAATGCATGGTTTAGGGCCAGGGAGATGGCTCAGTGGAATAAGTGCTTCCCTGGCAAGCACAAAGGCCTGAGTTCAATCCCTGGTTCCACCAAAAAATAAATAAATAAATAAATGCATGGTTTTGCCCCAGCCATGTTTCCTAGCTTTTCTCCTTGTCCTCTCTTTCTTGTTTAATCCTTAAATTCTCGCTTTCCATTTAGTTGTGTTATACCTTTCAATTTTTGTTGCTTCTTTTGAGTTCTTACACTAGGGAGAAAAAATAATGTCATAGGACTGTCCTAGTACAATGTTGTATCTGGTTAGATTTCCAAATTTCTGTGTAAAAATGTGTAACTGCTAGTTTCTTTTAATTTTCTATTGTTTTCACATTCAGTAGGGATTTAAAGTTTAGCATATCAACAATTATTGGAAAATACCTGTTCTATGTTACGTCTAAGACATTTGATATTCAGACAGATAGTGATGTTAAGCTCAACTGCCTATGTTAAAGGTTAATGATATCATTAAGCTTCTTCTGAAGGGTTAACAACCTAAGTTTGCAAACCAAAAAAATTAGAGAAAAAGAAAGGTTACAAGGATAGGCAACATTTTGGCCCTAGCCTTTCAAGGTCAGTGAGGACTTAAAACATACTGTAGCATCCTGTAACTCAATGGTGGCTCAAATTTTCTGATCAAGGAGATTATGGGGCTACAGAGGAAGGTGATTGATGATGTAGAGTGTGCCTAAGGAGAGTCACATGGAGAGAAAAATTTATCTCAGGCTTTCACAAAGAGCAAATTGGTTAAGCAATGGTCGTGACTCATCCACATGGCTGACACTGACAAAGGATTTACAAGCTGTGGTGCAGGGTTTCAGGGTAAATCCTGAGGGCATTTGACTGACCTTGTCAAATACAAAAGTTCCATTTCTGTTACTCAGTCTTGCTTTATCTTGGTCTTAACCATCCAGCAGAAAAGTATAAGAACAAAGTGTAAAAAGTAAAGCCATATTAATATGCTGAGCTATAAAAGGCTCAAGTCAACAATTTCTGACATTGCCAGTCCTGTGGATAACCCACTACTATTGTGGTCTACTGAATTAAATTAGACTTTTTGCTGAATTACGTACCTACAATATTTGAATGGCAATGGAATACCATCTCATTCATTTCTGACAAAATTAAACAAAAAGGAGATGCAATCAAAGGACAATTTTGTAGTGAAAAAAAAATATATATATATATATATGTACTTCTCTTAGTTTAATGAGAAGAAAGATTTGTACTAATAGTGTTTAGAAAAGATATCATGTCTGCATCTTGTGCTATGCATGGCGACTATGAAGACCATGATATGCAATGTATTAGTTATTGTGACAGTCCTACTGACCTGCTTTGAAGCTGTCTCATTGTTATTTCTTTATCAATAAATTTAATTTTTAAAAAAAGAAAGCAAGGGCAGACCCGCGAGATATGTCAGTGGACTAAGCACCTGCTTAGGCAAGCACAGGGACCAGTTCAATCCCTGGTACCTCATGCCATGCCCTCGGGTGCACTGAGTGTGTGACTGAGTGCATGTGTGGTGGTGTATGCCTATAATCCGAGCTCTGGGGAGGCTGAAAGCAGCAAGATCATTACAAGTCCAAACTGCATAATGAGACCTTATGCAAATAAATAAATAAATTCATGTCTACAAGTTACCTACCACTTGCCATATGTAAAGAGTAAAACCTTCCTAAAGGAAGAATTTCACATTCATTTTTCTCCATGTTAATTTCAGATACTAGTAGGTAAAACTTAATGCTGTGTGTCCATTCTGCCCCCTTCAGTGTGAAACACAGAATACTGTCAGCAACACAATTGAACATTCAGGAAAACACTATGACATCCTCAAATGAAAAGAAGAAAACAAAAACTGTACCATCCCATCACAACTATGAGAATAATATGGTGATAAGGCAGCCCAGCTATGAGGTCCAATGTGTCCTAAATTACAAGGCTGAATGTGATACCAAATAGATAAAATGTAAGCACTTGGTTAGCACAACTGCTTTTGACAAACTAATAACACATGGAGGTAGCAAAGATAATCAAAATACCAGTGGAAAAATGACATTGCATATTGGAAAATATGCAAGCATCCATGGTAATATGTCTGAAAGCCACTTTTGGTTTTCTAAATACAAATTAGACATCTTTCTCGAGATAAACTCCCTGGAGACTTTCATCTCTATATGTGTACATAAAATGACTTTTAGATAGATTTTGTCACCCAACCTGAGGTCTTCTCTCTTGCATAGCCATTAGTTATCTACTATCTGTTCAATACTCATGCCCAAGATATCATTTGTGACCATTGTTTATTTGCTGAAATTTTTTTTCATAATGATTGCTTTTGAACTTTGAAAATTCAACTTTAGAATTCTCAACTATAAATGAAATAAAACCATCAATTCATACTTTAAATGATACTTGTAGTAAGTAATCTAATGGTGCATCAGAGACAGTTATATCTTCCCAACTTCATCCTCAGTAATTGAAACAAATAGTAGCTTGACATGAGTTGTGTTGGAAACAGTAATAAATACCATTGGTGAAATTCAATAACACAGTAATTACGTATAAGCATCAACTCTTAGTGATTCTTAATAATTCACTTAGTAAGGTTACAAAAACGTGTGTGTTTTAATCTTTTTTTTCTCTTTGTATTTTAGGAAAGGGTCTACAGGATGTTGATATTCTCACTACTAGATTGGACTCATAGTGATCTGCCTGTTTACAGCCTCCCAAGAGCTTGGTTTACAGGCACACTCCACCACACCCAGTTTCAATCGCCATCTCAGTGTGCCCTGGGGGACTGGGTCATAGCAGCAAGCCTGGGACTTGAACCCCCAACTCCTGTGTGTGCTTGCAGGTGTGTTTTAGTCTTATGTGCTGCACAACATATGTAAAAAGGGGTGAACAGGGTCTGAAATGCATCTGTCTCCACTTAGAAACTGTGGGACTATAGCCCCCAGAAATCTTGTCATTTTTACAAGAACCTGTTCTGTCCTCAGTAGTACCCTGATGAAAAAGATCCATCAATTATAGGTAGAAGATGAGATATAGGAAAGAACTGGAAGTCACTGGAATAGTCACTTACCACATAACCTTCTGTCAAGGACAGTCATATACAGATGATCATGTTGTCTGGTGACTTTACAACTGCCTTAAAGTGGTCTACTACTTAGAGTGGTGTGCTTAGAATAAGTGCACTGCACAGTGTTTGAACAGTGTCAAAATCACTTAGTGACATGTTTTCATAATGCATGACATTGTTGAGTGATGCATGACTACATACAAAGTATAATCAAACTGTACAGTGAATGCTTAATTTTTTTTAAAAGTTCATTATGGTTTAAAAAAAAAAAAACATTGCCATTAATTCTCATCAAGATACTTGCCCTTGCTTCAGACACACTTATTCATCATTCTTGACACTTTCTGAAGTAGTCCTACAAGTCCTTTTAAGTCTCTTTAGTTGTGTCATGGATGCTTCTTAGTCCTGAACTGATTCAAAAAGTTTACCTTTCATGGTCATTTTGATTTTAGATAGGAGCTAGAAACTACCTAGTCAGTAAATAAGATGGGTGAGGATATGTAATAACAGCTTTATTTGACTGAAATTTTTTTAATAACTTGGAACACAAGATATTCATGAAAAGATACTCACAAAAGAGGGTTTCCAGTGTGTTCAAAATGAAGAAGAGTATTTAAGGGAGACTCATGACCATGTATCTCTTACTATAACAATTTATTTTTCATTTAAACATACACCATATTTTGCCAAAACAACCAACAAAAATAAAATACTTGAACTTTTCAATCAGTACTCCTAACGGTATTTTTTAAATAATCCTAGGGTATTCCACCCGTTAGAATAGGCATCTACCCTCTGAGTATATCACAATGATCAATTATAAAAGCAAAAGTAAGAAGTCCCAGCCAGATTTCAACACAAAACAAACAAGTCTGTGGGGCAGATACAAATGAGAAATACAAACTACAGGCAGAGCTGTAGTCCTGCCAAAGGACCAGCAAGAAGGGCAGGCAGAGGAGTGGGAAGGAAGTGGATGAATCAGCTGAGGGGTGGATCAGTGGCTGGATTTGTAGATGTAGATGTGTAGATACGCAGACAACACAAAAGTTACAATTAAGCACTACACAAACTGGCAAAACAGAGTGGCAGTCAATGAATTGCTCCAGCCTATTGAGGTTCATGTCACATTTCAGAGGATATACACATGTGGCTGGGTACGAAGGCATATGCCTATAATCCCAGAACCTGAGAGTCTGAGGCAAGAGGATTTCTGCAACTTTGGAGCCAGCCTGGGCCACATAGTGAGTTCAAAGCCAGTCTGAACTACATAGTGAGACCCTGTCTCAAAAAACAAACAAAAGGAGGGCTGGTCAAATAGTTCAGCAGACTAAAGTGCCTGCAAGCAAGTGCAGGGGCCAGGGTTTGATCCCCAGGCCTTTTGTGCTCATCTTGCCCCAGGGCACACTGAGACTGCAATCAAGACTGGATGTGGTGGCACACACCTGTAATCCCAGAACTTGGGGGCTGTAAACAGGAGAATCACTATGAGTCTGATCTAGTATCGAGACCCTGAACACCCTGTAGAGCCTTCTCTAAAATACCAAAAAACAAACAAAAGGGATAGACATGTGGCAGATGGGCCATATTGTTAATAACCCATATTGCTAAATATGTACATTAAAATGCTAAAAGTAGGGCTGGGAGATAGCTCAGCAGTCTAAGTACCTGCCTAGGAAGTGCAAGGACCTGGATTCAATCCCTGGTATGCACCAAATGCCATGCCAGCCCAGAACTCTGTGCACGCTGTGCCAGCCCCAATACTGGGTGTGGTGGTGCATGCTTGTAATCCCAGTGCTGGGGAAGCTGAGACAGGAGGACCACTATGAATCTGAGCTGAGTAGCGAGACCCTATAACAAATAAATAAGATTTTTTTAAGTGCTAAAGGCATCCACTAAAAAAGGAGAGATACAATCTTGTAGGTTATAGATCAACAGAAGATTAAAGATGAATACAGCCAAGTTTATTAATTCATTTATGTGAGGGTGGGGAAGGAGGAAGTGAAAGAGACGAAGTAAAGAAATAGGAAACACCGCAGAAGATGGAGGCAAAAATAAGAACACTTAAATTTAAGTGATAAAATCTGGAGTCAGAATAATAATTTATTAAAAGCAGTTTATATTCCAAGAGAGAAATTCTATTTAGACAACTGGTACTTATCAGACACTTCAGCTCCTGCTCTGAAAAAAATTCTAAGCAAATGGTATCAATCACTTCCATCCAAGATATGTAAGTAAATTTATAAAATAAAATATGTGTCTGAATTCATTAATATTAAAAACTTGCACTGGTTACAAGATGCATTCCTACACCAAATCATGCCAAAAGGCACAACATGAGATGATAGGAAAATAAATATATAAAAGGCAAATGTCAAGCCACAGCAAAGTTGGTGTATCAATATTTGGAATATAGGAGTAGAAGCTAAGGGGAAGCATTGAGAGGAATAGTGAATAATTTCATTTGTGACTAGACAATATGAAAGTCATGAATGTATGTACAACAGCATATATATCCATAAACAGTGGTGCATCAGTTCACACACTTAATTCTTTCCATGATTCTAGTCATGAACTGAATTGGACAAGAGAAAAATCAAATTTTCTATAAGGTCAACATTAAAACTGACAATTGAATTTTATGTAATTTAGTTATTATATATTTAATTATATATTGTATTATTATTATATATTTATTATAATTATATATTAATTATATATATTTGTAAGAACAAATTAAATATATAATGAGTGAGTAATTTTAACACACAGGAATTTTAAATCAGGAACACTAATAGTTAGAAAAGATAAACAATGAAAGTAGAAAAAGGAAGGACACAGAAGATTGGAACAACCAAACTGACAAGCTTGACTGAATGGATATATAACCCTGTACCAGCAAGAGTATACAGTTTCCTCAAGAAAATGTGAAACAGCCCTGGAAATGTACCACACACAGTTACAGAGGAATCCACACAAATTCAAGAACTAGATATTATAGCAGCCTTGTCTTTCCACAATAAAGCAATGATATGACAGTGAAATGAATAATAAATCCTAAAAAGTCACTGCTAGAACACAAGGACTGTGAACTTCAAGCAAGACACTGTCCCAAGCCATTCACTTGCCTGCTAAGTGCCCGTTGGCTGGTTAGTGGCCCTTTGCTTCCTGCTGTGTCACCAGCGAGGAGAAGATTACATGAGGTATCTGTGAATGTACCCAACACAGTCCTTGGAAGAAATTTAAATGTTAGCTTCAGTCTTTTCACATAATGTGTGTTCAATAAACATCTATTGAACAAATGAATACCAAATAGAAGTAAATATACATACTTTTGCAAATGGAACGTAGAATAGAATTAATCAACAAGGTCCTATTTTAAACAAAGACAAGAAAAATATGACACATTCTATGTTTTTCATTATGTTCTGATTCAAAAAGAAAGAAAAGATTTTTTCTGGACCTATGGAAAATCTGATGCTACACGCTGTTTATCCGTCTCTTGTTAAGTTTTATAATAGCTTTCAATCTTGAGGTTACTTTGTCCAAATAAAAGAGAATTTACTTGAGAACAAAGAGTTTAGAGGGCAATGTCTGGTATCTTATAGCACAAAAAACAGGCCAGTTTTCAGAGAGGACAGAGCAAAATTCAGGGAGTGGAAGTCACAGCATGAAGGCTTTTGCTCCCTCCATTACTCCACTAGTGCCAAGAACACTCCAATTTAATTTTTCTATGGAACATGAAGTTCCCAAAACCAGCATCAAGACTTTGGTCAAAGAAGAAAATGTTTCCAGATCTTAGCAAAAGATGACAGGGATAATGAGTCTGACAAGAGCCACGTGGACAGCAGAGGTGATCAGCTCTGCCACTGTGAGCTCCAGATGACCCTGGCTTGGTCCTCACCTACAATGGACCACATCTTGTGATTTTTAACCCCATGGAAAGCACTAAATATTTACAATGATCGGAAAACATAGCTTAATTTGGAGAAAAAGTAAGAGCATGGCTTATTGGTCTTACATAAAAATAAATGTCAGGTATATGAAATATTTAGATGTGAAATTAATATAAGTAACTACTTTATATTCTCAGTGGGAGGGGTGACTTTCGTGAGCTTAAGAAAAAATGCAGAACCTACAAGGAAAGTTTTAAGTGCATAACACATAAATCCTTCACATGCTTAGAAAATTATACACAAAGTCAAAGACAGCAAATAGAAAAGAGCTTTGATAACTATGACCAAGTTCATATATTAATATATAAAATAATCAAAAAGGAAAATGGACACCCTCAGTCACTTCGTAATTGCAAAAGTAGTGAGCAAGAAAATGCATTAAAATAACAAATCTTACTTTTGTTTTACTTGTAGCATTGATAAAAAAATTCAGTAACACATCCACTGTTGGTAATAATGCAGAGCAATAAATGCTTTTCCAGACTGATGAAAGTAAAACTTTTGCAAGAAAGAGAAATATAAAATAACATTGTATATTAAAATTATTTAAAACTGGTACATTGTTTTATCAAAGAATTTCATCTCTAGGAACTTATCCTAAGAACTACATAGATAAATACTTTCAATCATCACAGTCTTATTTATTGTAGCAATAAAACAAAAAACCTAATACCAACCAACAGTATAACTTTAAAGTAAATTGCGACAATATTTTGTAACAATTAAACACCATGATTCAGAAATCTATGGACATGGGAACTGTGTACACTGTGTAAAGGGAAAAACATCAGCAATGACGATTTATGGAACTTGATCTATTTTCTCCAAAACACTAATCTATATGTATATGTATATGAATATGCTTATAAATGCTCAAGAAAAAATCTAAGTGAGATACAGAAAAATTTGCAGTCATTTATTTCTCAGTAGGATTATGGAGAATTTTCATTTCTTAATGTTTTTCTATGTAGCTGATTCTTTTGCAATGAACATGTTGTACTTTAGAAAACAGAAAATTCATAAGGTAATTTATTCCAAGGCTTATCAAGAAAGCTACAGGCAAAGACATTCTAAATTTGGAAACTTCTGGGTTTTGCTGTTAAATCTCTTCAGCCCATGAACTTTTAAAAATATTTTTAACTGACATATAGTAATTGAGTAATTGCACATGTTTGTGGCGTTCAGTATGACATTTTGGTACATGGATACCATGTGGGTAATGATCAGTAGCCCTTTCTTTAAAAATAGGCTACCGTACCTACTGTTTCTTCTTCAAGGAGCAGCAACTCAGTTCAGACCCTCAGTAGATGATGTCTCATTTCTTCCCTCAAGGCCAAGGCCAGGCTTGTGTTGCACCTTAGGCAAGCTTGGCACTGCAAAAAGCAGAGCTGCAGCCTGAGTAGGTGAGGAAAAGCCCTCAGAAGCCTCACTTGTTGCCTCTTTCTCTGGAAAAGAGGCTGGGTATGAAGTTTATCACAGACACTTCAGGCAACTGCTTTACCTCACAGTGTATGAAATAAAGATGATGGAAATAGTGCCAGTGATAGGTGCCACGGCCAGCCAGCCCTCCTCCAGGATACCTGTGATCCCGCATGCTCAAGTCTCTTCTATAAAATGCCACACAATTTGTACATAACATATACACATCCTCCATTATAATTTATGTAATTGCTACATCACTTGTAGAATTCAACACAATATAAGTGCTTTGTAAATGGTGGTTATGCCATTTAGGGAATAATGACAAGACAAAACATTTGCATTTTCAGTACTGACTCAGTCTTTTCAAAGAAATTTCAATCAATGGTTGGTTCAATCCAAGGATGCAGAACCAAAAGGTAGAGAGGGCTGTACACACCTTCCTTAGAGGTTTGCTGCCAGGGCTGAGTATATGTTAGGCACTTAGATCAGCACTTGGCACACTGGGAACACTCTTGGCTTGCTGTAATGGTATTGTCCCTTCCTGATTCAGTCCCCGCTTGCCCTCACAAGGGCTGTACCAGAGCTCCAAAACAGCTAAAGCCACTATTAGCTTTGAGTCACCACCCAGGCCCTGTCACTGCAGAGGAAATGCTTGCAGGGAGCTGCTCCCCAGTTCCTTCCCTTGTCCTCAGAGCCACTTGTCCTGAGCACTATGTATAAATGTACATGTTCACTCAATGGCATGCATGAGACATGCAAGTAGCGGAGGCAGAGCTCAATACTCATGCTCCCCCAAGCCCACCCTACTTTGAACCCTGGTTCTACAGGAGGAGGTTAAAGAATACTTGCAGTAGCAGACTTGTGAGCCAATAGAAACAAAGATTAAAGGTATACAAGGGCTTTCATGAGTCTTGTCTTGTGCTTGTTCTTCGTGGAACCTTAGTTCTCTTACCTGTGGAATTACCAAAGAATTGTCTCTTACAAAGAAGTGGATCTGCCAGCAGGCCCAAGCTAAAACTCGAAATAAAGGCAGCCCCATGCATGCTGCCCATGGCTGCCCAAGCTGCCCTCGCAGCTGTCCACACCTCTTTCCCAAGTACATCTTCTGAAAACACTAACCTGACATTTTACAGATTGCAGCTTAGACTTCAAAACAATATTTTGAGTCATGTTTCATGTTTTTAAAAAGTTGACACAATATACTGATTGCTGGGAGGTGTCCTACTCTACCACCATCACACTGACATCGGCCGTCTCTGTGGACCTACATTCTCCCACATATAGCCTACAACTTCTGAAACAAAAATCGGGTCTTGTGGTTTGACAATCAGGAGTCTATTTATAGGGATAGGATAGTTAGCCAACCATAAAATTCAGGCCATGTGCACACCATTAACTATCCATAATGAGTGATCCGTATGAATAATGCATGGCTACACAAACTGGTGAGTGTCTTTCAACTGGCCAATAGACAAAAATAGTCTTTCCAAGGCTGGAGAATAGTCACTATATTGCTTTTGCTCTTCTTTTCAATTGCTGATTTAATTGATTCAACTGTCTTCATTAAGTCATGTAATCTGAATAATGATAAGTTATCCTTGTATTAGAGGTCTTCTCTAAGACAAACATGAAATTGTTTTTAAATGCTTTAAAACTGCCAAGAACTGATACCTGTCTAATTACTAGCTGACAGTTGTGATTGGAGGGATAGTAAACTAATTTTCTGATTTCTAACGGATAAAATTAAATCATGGTGACCTTGAGACATATTTTGAAATTACACATATGTTTTAATGGAAAACAATCATGCCTGTGTATGTTCTGATCTCTTGCTCTGAACAGTAGTGTATATTCACCAAAGACCAGGTGAATGCTGCCCAGGAGTGCGAAGGGAACATAATTACAAGCTGACATCTGTGCGCTCTTTGTGGGCTTATGGAGATGATATTTGCAATGTGCTTAATTCACACAAATGCTATGTAAATACTGTCAGCAATGTTGGCTTGAAGGTGGAATATTACTCTTCTTTTTTCAAAAGGCTTTTGAAAAACTTGTCAGAAGTTTAGCTAAAGCTCAATTTTGATACAAAGTATTCTTCTTTTTAAATGTAAACTCTGGATTATCATCATGAAACAAAACTCACAGCCTATCTGGGCTTCCTTTTTTTCCCTACAACTCTGTAGGTGATGGCTCAGAACCAAATCTTTGCCTAAACATGATGTGCTGCTCCCTCTTATTCTGGCCAGTGTGCCCTGTCAAGATAGGACAGGTATGCACACAGGTCTCTCCTGTGCCTAAATGCAGATGCAGAGTAAATATGACTCATATAGGAAACCTTGAATACATTAAACATTTTAAATAAATTTAATACAATACAAACAAGCTTTCCACATACTAGATGAGTCATTGATTCTCCCAGATGGTCTGAATACAGTTCAAGCAACGTTAAGAGAAAACAAAGTCTGTTCTTAGATGCACACAGAGTTGAGGCGGTTGGGTGGCCAGGGAGGGGTAGTCAACATGTTCCAACCTGGAGCAGAAATCTTTGAGCCTGTCTGATAAATGAGTCGGGTGTGGCCTTCCAAAAAATTTATTCCAAGAGGCCTAAAATGTTTCATAGGAAAGACTCTGAGGGAAGGGCCCTGGGTCTCCTTCAGCAGGCAGAAAAGCCACACGGAGTGCTCCAAAGATATGTCTCCAAACCTTAATCAGTGTCCGAATACATGCGGTTGTGTTAGCTTTTTATCATGGTGGCACAATGCCTGATACACTCTCTTAAAGGAAGAGAGACCTGCTTGGGCTCCCAGTTTCAGAGGGTTAGTCCACAGTTTGCAGCTGTATTACTGTGAGCCTGTGGTGATACAGAACTTCATGGCAGAAGGGTGTGGTGGAACAAAGCAGTTCATCTCTGAAGATCCAGGAAGCAAGATAAGAGAGAAAAACCCAAAATCACATCCCTTCCTGGTGACACTACCATGATCCACACCTGTCACTGAGGCCCCAGCCACTGGCTGTGCAGCTAATGGATGAAGCCATAGACTCTCCCATCACGAGTTTGCCACCTTCACGATCCCATGGCCTCTAGACCTGACCTCTGCTGAACACAGCTGTTCTGTGGATCCAGCCTATAGTACTTGGGGCTTTGGGAACACTTCATATTTAACCATGTAAGTCTCTAGGGACACTTCATATTTAACCAACTATAGCAGTTGGTGGAGAAATGGAAACAATGAGTAAAAAAGAAGACCCCTCAAACACTGTTTCACTTTCTGTAGTGACCTGTGATCAGCTGTGGTTTGAAAGTATTTAAGAAGAAATTCCTTATTTGTAGAAAAGGAGAAACAAGCACCTACTGCGTGTGCTGAAATGAATTCTCCATGAGCAAGGGGTGCTCTACTGCAAACAGTGCTCCAGCAAACACTGTGGGAGACGTAGACATGAGACTCACAGCCTGGATATCTCTCTAATAAGTTCAAGGATGTTGGGGCTCCTTTCCCACCTGTTCACATATGTGAACCACTTAGGCAACTTGCAATATCTGTTCCAGGTGAAGATGTAGCTTCTAGAAGGAGCCAAGAGGCAGCCCATAGAGAGCAGCAGTAGACAGAATGATGCAGAAGTGGCCATGTCCCACAGAACAAGCCCAGAAGAAAAATGACTTGTGAGATTGGGAAGACATCACTAGGAACAACATCAGTGGAAGAAGAGCCTGCTTCACCTAGCAAAGCAACGGCCAGCAGAGGGGGTAAACTGCAGGCAGAAGAAAGGATCAGCAAAGTTGAACATGGGAAGATAGAAATGATCAAGTCTAAGGAGCAGAGAGAATGAAGAATATGGAAGATATACGGGCAACACACTGAGCATGCAATATAGTCACCTCTCCATTTAAATGTGTGCAGATAAACATTTATGCACTCTGTTTTGAAAGTCAATAGAATTTTCAAAAATGAAACAAATGAATAACTTTCTACAAAAAAAAAATGTAGACTCAAAACTGGGCATGGTGGTACATGCCTGTAATACCAGCACTCAGGAGATTGAAATAGGAGGATAGGAGTTCAAGATCATCCTGGGGGCTACAAAAATGAGCATATGGCCTAATAAGCACAAGGGCCTGAGTTCAATCCCCAGTTACAAAAAAAAAAAAAAAGAAAAGAAAAGAAAAAATGAGCATAAGGCCAGCCCAAACTGCATAGTGAGAT
>PVKA01020857.1:0-21514 GCA_004027165.1 Ctenomys sociabilis | reverse complement strand
AACATTCTACAAATATTCTACAAATATGTTTGTCTAGTGTCCATTCCATGTAAATGTTCTGTACACTGAGTAACTGAAGCGCACAGGACAGGGAGGGAGCTAGCGTATGGTCACAGGGTATAACCTACATCACTTTGTCTGCGTTCTATTGCTATCTTAGAATTCCTCATGTTTTAAACAGACTTTGCATATTCATTTTGTATACCATAAGATATGTAGCCAGTCCTAAAGGTCACACAGACAAAACAAGAGAGAGAGAGAGAGAGAGAGAGAGAGAGAGAGAGAGAACAGCTGAACCATGAGAGCCCTAAATCAGGGTGCCTGATCCAGCCTGAAGGACAGGGCTAGGTCAAGATCAAAAGGGGCTGGAGGTGAGGGACTCCTGATAACAAGGCCTTGCTTAAGAGCAGTAGGAATTAGCCAGAGCTCTGGGTCTTTTTATTTTTTAAATCTCATGCATTGGCAGCAAATAGTTTAGCTTTTCAGATCAGATGGCCTTTGCCACAACCATTCAGCTTTGCCACGATGGCATGGAAGTAGCCGTGGACAAATGCAGACACCAATGGGCTACACAAAGCAGTCCACTGGCCAGGGTATGGCTTACAACCCTGCCAAGGGCATGAATCTTTGGCTCCCTAGCTTCCCTTAATTCTTTTACACATAGTCAAGATTTTCAAATTAATGTTTTCCACTAAAGCCAAAGGAAAAATGACAACAGAAAGCAAATCACCTACAAAAGAAGCTTCAGCTCATGGTCCTGGCATTTCAGCCTGTATGAATGAGGATTGGTGCTCCTCAGAGACATGCAGGGGGCAGATCAGAAGCAGTGTGAAAGCACTGCTCTGGACTCTCAGCTCATAGGCTGGCATTCATAGCGACTCCTCCCAGGACGCAGAGACCTACTCACAAGGACGCTTGGGTACAGTAGGCTGTATTTGGAAGACAGACATCCAGTCAGGAATATAAAGAAGTCAGGAAAAGAAGGGTTCCTGGGGCTTTTCTATTTCTGTCCATTACTCTCCAACTTTATGCCAATAAAAAAAAAAAAAAAAAAAAAAAAAAAAAAAAAAAAAAAAAAAAAAAAAAAAAAAAAAAAAAAAAAAAAAAAAAAAAAAAAAAAAAAAAAAAAAAAAAAAAAAACTCTTACACAGTAGCTTTCTATCAAAACAAAAAGGTAATAGTAAATAAATTGGAAGAAGGGAATTTCAGCAGCATATGCATTAGTTGCTTGCATTTTATACCATCACCAGGGATTTCATATTTATTTATTTATTTATTTATTTATTTATTTATTTATTTATTATTTGGTACAGGACCTCACTATGCAGTTCAAACTCACAGTGATCCTCCTGCCCCAGCCTTCCCAGCGCTGGGTTTACAGGAATGTACCACCACACCCTGTTTTCAGTGGCCGGCACAGCATACAGTACCCAGCGATCGAACCCAAGACCTTGTGCTTATCAGGTAGGGCTTAGACCACCAAGCTATCTCCCCAACCTGATATGACTGTTTTTTACCAATAAGTTAAAAAGGAAAGAAAAACACGATAGAGATAGCAGTATCGAGGCTTGAACCCAGGGCTTTCACAATGAGCTACATGCCCGGCCCTTTTTAATTTCTGTGGGGTTTGTTCATTCATTTTTGTTGTTGTTGTTTGTTTTTGAGCTAGTTTCCCACTAAATTGTACAGGCTCTGCTTGAATTTGTGATCCTCCTGCCTCAGCCTCCTGAATTACTGGGGTTACAGGTATACACCACTACGTGTGGTTCAAGGGGAGACTTTTTAAAAAGACAGGGAGGCAGCCCAGCACTTAGCACCACCTATGATTCTGCTTGTGTGAATCATTTTAAATGAGCAGATGCCGCACACCATTCTTCTTCCTACAGGCATCTCACAAACAGAAAGCAAGGCTCTCTCATCTTCATTATTCTGTTCCAGTCTTGTTATGATCCAGCTCACTTGGCCTGCTTCAGAGGCTCTTTGTCTGGAGTTTCCATGAGCTTATTTTCAAGGGTTCCTCTGAACCACAGCAGCAAGCATCAAGAAATTCAAGTTGGCAGAAATAACAAAAAAATCCAGTAGAAAATGCAGAATAGGAGTATACAAATAAAATAAATTGATGCTATTTCTCATTAAACTAACTTCCTTTTTTGAAAAGCTATACAACCTTTTGGCTAGAACCGACTTCCAGTCACTTGCTAAAATTACTAACACAAAGGGCAAGAGGAGGGGAACCTGGCCAATTAGAAAGCATGGGGTTGCTCCTTTGGCCACATACATGTGAATCTACAAAGAGGATGATGTTGTAGACGTCAAGGGACTGGGTACTGTGCAAAAACGAATGCCTCACAAATGTTACCATGGCAAAAGGGGAAGAGTCTACAGTGTTAGCCGGCATGCTGTCTGCACTGTTGTAAACAAGCAGTTAAGGGCAAGATACTTACTTACCAAGAGGATTAACATGCACTCAAACACTCAAAAAGTCATGGTAGCTTCCTGAAATGTGTCAAGGAAAATGATCGGAAAAAGAAGGAAGTCGAAGACAAAGGTACCTGGATTCAACTGAAGCGCCAGCCTGCCCCTCCCAGAGAAGCACACTTTGTGAGGACCAATGGAAAAGAACCTGAGTTGTTGGAATCTATTCCCTGTGAATTCATGGCATAAACTGGGGGTGTTGCTCTGCCATTCAGCACCCAATTGGCAGGTCCTACATAAAAATAAAATCGTTTTGTGTTGTAAGGGTGATTTTCTTAGTTGAACAGGTATGTGGTAACTTCTTACCTCAGAAACATTTGTAGCAGATTTTTACTGTGCCTAGTAATTGTGTCTAATCTTCGCTCTTTATCGTTTTTATTGCTGACAGGTATTGCTGAGGTATTGTGCAAGTACATACTCAAATATTCAAATATTTATAAAATATTTGTATTGGCTTGAAGATTGTGGGAGGCATGATAGCCCTGGAGTCTCCATTGTCTTATGGAAATAGGTTTCTCTTCCCGCAAAGCTGCCACCTCATGACTTCCTGCCGCATACTCCCCCAGTGGACCACATGAGTGGCTCTAGCCTATAAGATTGCCTTAGTATGCCTGCGTCATCGGTGATGCTGACTTCCTCTCCCCCTGCTATAAAAGCCATGTCACTTCCTTGAATAAATGAGACTTGGTCAGAATCCTGTCTTGTCTCCTGATTTCTCGCGTCTGCTGTCCTTTGTCCCCTCCTCCATTCCCCGCTCCTTTCCCAGGTGACCCATGTTGACTGACCCGCTTGATGGGACAAGTGGTGCCCAACGTGTGGGGCTCCTGATATGGAGGATTCAGTGATGGAACCGTCTAAGTGAGTGCGCAAGAGTGAAAGTGAAAGAGGCTCGTGCTGCAGTTGCTTGCTGCAACGTCTGAACCTCTGTAAGTGGACGGAACCCTTTTTTCCCCTTCCCTCACACAATAGGACAGGTATTAAGTGAACATGAGATTTTTGTCAACAGTTTAAGCAAAGCATTAAAGGCGTGAGGAGTAAAGGTTAAAGTAAAACAATTATGTGAATATTTTCAGTTTATACATAAAGTGTGCCCTTGGCTCCCCTTGGAGGTAACGATCGACTCTAAAAGATGGTGGTGGGTGGGACATGCCCTACAAGGTTACTAGATAGGGTTTTCAGACCAGAAAAAGTTCCTGTAACTGCCTTTTCCTATTGGAATCTTATTAATGAGATTCTCCAGCAAAGGCACTGGGATCCCTGGATAAAGCAGGTTGTTTACACACCAGTTCCCTCCCAGGCAGACTCTGACTCTCTCCTCTGAGGAGGAGGAGTACCCAGAGGAGTCAACTACTCTTGCTCCTCCTGACAAAGAGGCTGTGACTTCCCAGCCACTCACTGCCCCCGAGGTTCCCAGCGTGTACCTTGATTTGTCTGCCCTTCAGAATCTGATAATAATGGCGGCTCTGAAGAGAAAGCTGTAGATTGGAAAACCCTGGGCGATGAGGCTGCTAAATACTGCCCACTTTTGCCACATATTCCACCCTCTCAGAACTTAAAGGAAAAAGGGGCATCTTCTAACATGATTAAAGGGCTAGAAAAACTAAAGTTAGAGACCTCCAGAAACAGATTCAATTGGAGAAACAGTGTTTTGACCTCACCCAAGAGCTTGCAGTAATTCTCAGTAAGAGAGCTGACCATGAGGCATCCGCCATTTTACTTCCCCCTTCTTCTAGGCCAAATCCTAAGAACAAAATGGCTGTCGACTGGGCATTTCCTGTAACCAAAACACAAAGGGCGGGAAACGAAGGGGAACAGCCTCAGACTATCAGAACGCACACACCTTTTGACTTAAAATCTTTAAAAGAACTAACAACCACTGTCAGGCAGTATGGCATGACAGCCTCTTATACTGTACTGGAGGATGGCTCACCCCTAAGGATTGGCATATATTAGCCAAGATCACCTTGTCCGGTGGAGATTATTTGCTTTGGAAGTCCAGATATCAGGATTATTGTGAGTCCACTGCTAAAAAGAATGCTGAGACCGGCAGTGGCTGGACCTGAGATGCTGGCAGGCACAAAAAATTTCTCCACAACAAAGGCACAATCTAGATATGATGCTGGGCTATTTTCTCAAATCTGGTTGGCAGCAACTAGGGCATGCAAGAGATTGCCCTCCCATAGGGAGGCCACCTCCTCCTTCACTAAAATAAGACAGGGTCTGGAAGAACCCTTTGCAGATTTTGTTCATCAGCTGCTTCAAGCCGCTGAGAGGTTGTTTGGTAATGTGGAACAAAACTCTGACCTTGTTAGACAATTAGCTTTTGAAAACGCTTATGCTGCCTGCCAAGCTGCTATTAGACCATACAAAAAGAAGGCTGATTTAACAGCTATATAAGCCTCTGTTCTGATATTGGAGCTGCTTACCAACAGGGTCTTGCTATGGCAGCCGCCGATAAGGATATACGGTTAAACAATTTTTATCTCAACAAAATAAAAATAAATGTTTTAACTGTGGAGAATTTGGTCACTTTGCTAAAAACTGCAAAAAGGGTTCTCTTAAATTGCAAATAGTTGGTTTCAAGTGACTGGACGCTGTCAGGGGAAAGGGCACAAACTGAGATGGGGGGGCCATGCTCACACCCTAGGCTGACCCAGATAGGCATCTGCAAGGTAGGTTCAGCTGCAGAGGCCACAGCTACAGGGCCCTCGCTCCTTTAAAGCTTCAGGTAATGTGGGCTCAAGAAAACCTTTTTAAGTACTAAGACCACTAAGCCGATCCTAGCTGCTGGACCAGCACACCTGTCCAGTAAAATCAACCAAACATAGCCCTAGTGCTAAAGTTCTCCAGGTTTTGTTTGGTGTGATCAGCGCTGTTTATACAGGAAAATCAAAGTTATGATTCTATCCACCCAAATCATTGTTTAAACCACACCAGATTCTTATGTTGCACAATTGGTCATCTTTGCTGAAAGTTTTGAAATTGTTAAAACTAAATAGTTGGTTAAAAAATAAAAATTGCTTAAAAGAAAAGCATTTTAATGGCTTTTCAAATGCAAATGTGGGTGGCCTCTAGGTGGAGCAGCTCCAAAGGTGTAAGGCCATTGCTCTAAGGTATTTTAAAAGATTACTTAAATTCTTTTAATTCCTAGTTAAGTTTGATTGCCTCTTTTACAATCCTAAATTTAAAAATATTAAAAATAAGGCTTTGATATTTTACAAACAAATGTAAAACTTTAAAATAATGTGTAAAAGCCATGGAGTTTAAAGTTACTTGATTTTAGCACACCATTTAATAATAAAAGGCCACTATGTGATCAAAATTCTGTTAAAGCAAAAGGGAGTCAATCCTGCCAATTTCACTTGTCAGTATCTGCTATTAAATTTTTATACTTTTACAGCAATAAAATGACAAACCAGGTAAGAAGAAAAAGGCTAAAAAGGGTCCTTTGGAGAGATCTCTGATAATTGATAAATAACAAAATGTGATTTTTATTTTTATTTTTTTATTTTTTTATTGAAGTACAAACATCAATGAGACAGTTTTAAGATACCTTGACAAGATGGATTTGTTAAGTTAATACACTGCACACTGTTTTCATAATGTTTTGGTATCATAGAAGGTGTATACATGATATTATACTTACAGACATAACTATACCGTATGTCTCTTATCAGTAAATAGAGTGTAGCTGTCCATAGTACTAGAAGCTGACATAACATCCTGTCCAACCACCACCAGTGTAAATCTTGGCTCTCATAGAATTATGCAGAAGCACAGCGTTATCTATCCCAACCGTACTGTCTATACACACACATCATGATTCTTCCTTTCTATACCCCTTCCTTTGTCTACACCTGTCAGAGATGGGCACTCCATTGTCATTCAACTAACTGAGGTGCTTGAACTGGACGACACAATCCATCACAGTCCAGCATTCCACAACAATAGTGAGTTATCCGATGAAGTTGTTGACCATAGCCATCTACAGCTCAACATAGTATTATGGCCCCACGATGTATACTTCATTTTTATTCTTTTCTGCTGGATGGTTAAAACCTAGATAGAGCAAGACCTATATACCAACACATGTACTTTATGTTTCTTATGAGGTCAGTGAAGTCCCCTCAGGGTTTATCTTGTAGTCCTGTACCTTATTCTGTAGATCCTTTGTCTGTGTCATTCATGTGGATGAGTCACAGCCAATGCTTGACCAGTTTGCTCTCTGTGAGAGCCTGAGAGAAAGTTTTCTTTCCATATGACTCTCCCCAGGCACACTATAGAACTTCGATCTCTTTCCTCTGTGGCTCCATAATCTCCTTGTTCAGAAAATTTGGAGCTCACCTGAGTTTCATGATGTTGCAGTACAGGTTCTCCTATGTCCTGAGTCATTGCTGACCTTGAAAGGCTAGGGCCAAAATGTTACTAGTCTACTTATAAAATTTCTAAAGCTTATAATACAATTGCTATAATTTAATTTGGCCAAATATCTGAGTGCACTCTTGATTTTTTTTAAGGGGTTTATGTGTCTGTGCGTTTATGTGTCTGTGTTTTTCAATGAACAGCTGTTCCCTTTTTTCCTTTTTTTTGATTATTTGTTCCAAGCATAATTTGAGATA
The DNA here is from genome assembly GCA_004027165.1 of Ctenomys sociabilis. NCBI lineage: Eukaryota > Metazoa > Chordata > Mammalia > Rodentia > Ctenomyidae > Ctenomys > Ctenomys sociabilis. The sequence continues at coordinate 14,420 of PVKA01020857.1, read as the reverse complement.
TAGACTTGAAAACATACTTTTTCCTAAATTAACAGTCTTAAAGTGATATTAAAATTGTTTATATTCATCATAAGTTTTAAGCTAATTAAACAAAACTTCTTTAGAGTGAAAAAAAATTATTAAGAGAGGAGTCCAATTAATGAATAGGAGGTGTGGCCAACCTTTTTATTTATTAATGAGGAGCTCCCAATAATCTCAGTAGTCTCTTAGGAGACACTTCACATAAGTAGAGATGCTTGGTTAAAAGTGTTATACAAAACAAAATATTGAAGTATGTCAAAATGTCACTAAGATTGTCTTACTACAATGTTCTATATGGTTTTGATTTCTAAATGTCTATAAAAATTGTAACTTGTCTGTTATCATTCTATAGAGACATATCAATGGGCAATTATAAAATGAGCTAATAAAAGGTTAAAAAAATGCTTATCAAACAAAAAAGGGGGAATGGTACCCCACAAGGGGGGTCACCTAGAAATATCTTATCTCATTCATAATTCATCTTCAATTTTTTTAAATTTGGATGCCAATGGACAATCAGCAGCCTCTCACAAAGCCCTTAATGCCTCTAGCCTTGATTTGGCTAAAGATTGTTGGCTGTGCAGGACCTTAGGCACCCCCATGTCCCTCACTATTCCCTCAAATTTTACCCCGCATAGCATTGCAGATCTTGAAAACCAGAATTGTAGTGCTGGCCTCTCCTTTAGGGTTCAGCCTGTGGCTTTCGAAAACTCCTTCTGTATTCAAGGGAACACCCACAATGATAGTTTCTCTGTTGATGTTAGATTTGTCACTTTTATGGCTGGGGAAATGGCTCAATAGATTTGTCACTTTTACCAACTGTAGTCAGATGTCCAATCACAGTGACTCTATTTGCCCCAAGAAGGGGCACATGTTTATATGTGGGGGAAGTTTAGCCTTCACATTTTTACCTGCCAACAGGACAGGGCTATGCGTCATGGATACCCTATTATCCCTGACATAGTTGTCATCCCTGGAGAAAAGCCCATGCCAATCCCTAGTTTTGATTATGCTGCAGGCCGCACTAAAAGAGCAGTCCAGCACATCCCTTTATTAGTAGGACTAGGAATCATAGCGGCCGTGGGAACAGGTACAGCAGAATTAGGGGTAGCAGTGCACTCCTATACCAAACTATCCATTCAGCTGATTAACGATGTTCAGTCTTTATCTCACTCCATCCAGGACCTACAAGACCAGGTTGACTCATTGGCAGAGGTGGTCCTCCAAAATAGGCGAGGGCTCGATCTCCTTACAGCCGACAAAGGGGGAATCTGCCTCACGCTTCAAGAAAAATGTTGCTTTTATACAAATAAGTCCGGCATTGTCTGTGACAGGATAAAAAAATTACAGGAGGATCTACTTAGAAGAAAACAGGAGTTGAACGATAATCCATTTTGGGGAGCTTGGAATGGGATCCTACCATATATTCTTCCAATCTTGGGACCCCTGATTGCCCTCCTACTTTTGGTTTCAATTGGTCCATATATTTTCAATAGATTAATGACTTTATTCAGGTCCATTACCTTAGGCTTGAGATGGCCGACAGGGAGTGCTCTATTGGAGTCCACCCAGCTTATGATGATCTGGTTCTGGAAACCTCCTAGTTCTCCCACCCGTGGTGAGATGGACAGGCTAGCCAGAGACAGGTAATGAAAGGCATATATGAGACACCAACTGCCACCTAAGACAGGAGCTGGGCCATTTGCTTCCCTGCCTTCCCATGATGGGTAAGGTTTAGGTCAGATCCATATAGAAGACGCCTCAACATAAGACAGGCTGCCCCCTCAAGAGACTCAGCCATCAGCCGTCTACAGAAGCCATATATATATATATATATATATATATGCCACGTCATGACTTCCTGCCGCATACTCCCCCAGCGGATCACATGAATGCCTCTAGCCTATAAGATTGCCTTAGTACGCCCGTATCATCCATGAAGTTGACTTCCTCTCCCCCTGCTATAAAAAGCTGTCACTTCCTTGAATAAATGAGACTTGATCAGATTCCTGTCTTGTCTCCATTTCTCATGTATCCTGTCCTTTGTCCCCACCTCCATTCTCCGCTCCTCTCCTAGGTGACCCACGTTGACTGACCCTCTGGACAGGACAGAAAATCATGTAAATCACCATGGGGAAAATATGTATCCAAGTAAATGGAAGTCACTTAAGAAACAAATTTAAGTCCATTTCAGTTAAATTGTTTAAAGAAACAACAAAAAAACTATACAATAAATAATACATGTATATAGTGAATTAAGCAGCTATTTTAAGAATATATATGCATGTACAAATATATTACATAGTATATATAAATATATACATGATGTGTATATACAATCAGCCAGGGCTTCTGCAGTTGCATATTCAACTAAGCATTAATTGAGAATATTAAAATAAATTTGAATCTGTACTTAATGTGCACAGAATTTTTTCTGTCTTTATTCTTTAAACAATACAGTATAAAATTAGTGCTTGCATCATCTTGGGAATATAAATAGTATGGAGAGGAACTGAAATGTACAGCACATACGTGGACGTGCTGTACACTTCAGTTACATTTACGTTTAAGTTACATTTACGTTCAGTTACATTTACGTTTAAATGTAAATATGATGCTGCTTAGTACAAAGGTATCACACACTCATGGATTTGGTTATCTATGGGAAAGGGGAGAGGTGCTAATCCCTACAAACACTGAGGGACAATAGGTAATGTAAAAATCAGCTCACTACACCACAGTCTGCTTTCTCACAATGTGAATGATGTGCCCTCCTAAGCCAGAGATCAAGCTCAGTGGCATAGGCATCTGTCTGGCAATTGTGAGGTGCTGAGTTTGATTCCCAATACCCGAGGACAAAGAGGACAAAGAAGAAGAAGACAACGACAGTGACGAAGACAGAGACGAAGAAGAAGAGAAAAAGGAACAGAATAGTGCACACTCCTCTGAGCCAATGAGGTAGAGGAACATCACCTTATGACATCCTAGGCCTGTGGCAGGTGACATCCCATGCGGCAAGCTGCCTCAGCTGGAGGGCACCCTCTCTTGCTATTCCAAACCGTATGCCTTCTATCCTCCACCCTGCTTACTTCCCATGGATTTGTACTCCGGTGATTGGTACTTATCCACTCTGCTAACAAAAGTTGGACAGCTCACTCGAGAGTCATGAAAATGCAAATTTCATGGCAAGAAAGGGACCTCCAAGCAAATTTTCAAGGAAACAGAGTTCCAAGAGTCGCAAGGGTTTACCAAGACTTCTGCTATTCAGCTAATGCCAAGGAAAGCCTAAAAGCAGATGTGTATTTCCAAATCAGAGGTTCAGAGCGCTGCACGAAAATGAAAAGAATGTCCTCCTGCTGTGGGGACCACAGAGAAGAGGAGCTGAGCAGCTGCCAACTACAAGCCAAATCTAAGAGACTCTGTGCATGTGAAATCGCAGAATTTCCCTTGGTTAGCTCCACCTAATTACCACATCCTCAAAACGCACTTCTGAGCACTACGACAGTGCCAGCACCGCCTGTGCCAAGTAGCACACTCTGGGCATGCCATGGGCCCTGAGCTTGCTCACGGAGATAATCAATGGTGGTGTTCTCTAGATTTAACTGAACTCAGATTTCAGAGAGAAATTTAACTTTACATATACACACAGAGAGAAATACTGTAATACTGTTTTTTTTCCTAATTGTTGGCAAGATACCTTCTTCTGCTGAATATAGTTGGCACAGAAAAATGTATATACACATTGAAAATACACTCAAAAATACTTAGTGCAGAGCCAGAGTTATAACTAAAAATTCCTTTGTTCCCTTTTGATGAGGAAATGAGACAAATATTCATTTATTTTTCTACTGGAACAGATTAGATGGCACAGCCTAGCTTGTGAAGGATCGAGTATCCTGTCTGCTTCTGAGGCTTCTGAACGTCATCAGCCATGTCCCCTTAACCAAGCCTTTCCTCTGGGCCCACGTGCGGATGCCCTCAGAGGCACTGGTCACATCGGTCTCTTTTCTCCATCTGCTTTCCTTACTGCAGCATTCTGGATCCCTCCAAACTTCCATCTACTGCTTGGGTCCCCACGTCACCTGAGATCTTGTACCTGACTGGTGCTGCTCATTTCCAAGCCAGCTCGCCATGACCTATCTCTTGCATCAAAACCTTGGGTGACTCAGATGAGCCATACAGGCCGCTATGACGTCAAAGCAGGTGCACATCAGCTTCCTTTGCTTGGCCTTTCTTTCCTGTGGAATACTTTTCCTGCTGTTTCGCTGACTTTTCTTCTCATCAGTTCCAGGGAAGCATTAACCAATCCCCTGGAAGCCTGCCTAACTCAAATGGCTTGAGGCTCCGGGAGTGGGAAGGCCTTTCTATTTCACACAAAATCCCAGCTTGTCGAAACTTCACAAAGGAATTTTCTTCAGTCTAGGGAGAGCCTATGGGCACCACTCCATTATTTTTTAATTTTTTTTTTTATTGTGCAAGTTTGCAGTGCATCGTGGTCCCATTCCTGGCATGGAGCTGGCACAGGGACATCACACATCTCTGTGCTTTCTTATCCCCTTCCTGCCCCTCCTTCCATCTCTCTACACCCTTCTCGTAGAGAAAGAGCCATCTCCCTACTTCCTATTATCTGACTTCTATTTTGCTGTTTATATTCTGGGTTTTTCTTTCAACCATGAGCAATTATTCAATCCCATAAAAACAGAATACAAGCATTTTTGCTTAGGTGGAAAGGAAAATAGTTATTTAGGACCCTCCTGGGCCACTCTACCTCAAGATCACATGGTTAACTCTTCATTCATTCCCCAGTCTGAATGTCACATCCTTAGAGCATAGCAAGCCAGTTACTTTTTATCACACTACCTTAGTTAAATGGGCTGTAAACTTATCCTGATCTGAAGTTCACTCTACTTGTCATTCACTAGGTAGTTTGGGTTATATTACTGTTGTTGCCTATCAATGATGTCTGTCTCCCATAGAATACAACGTCCATGGGAATAAGGACCTTCATTCTCTCACTGGCTTGGAGTCACAAAGGCAGAGTCATCAAGGCAGGTTCCAGATTTTCATTTCTCCCTTCTCCATGTGTAGGATTGCATATGCCTTTTCCAGTTAAGTTTACTGTAGTCACTGGGAACTTTATTTAACACATAAGATGTGGGGCAAAATACACTGCATCACTTCCAAGCAGAATACTTATAAGTTAATGTGTGACTTGCCAGATATAGATAAATGCAAGTAAGCAGGTGCCTTGATGTAGGACCCATCAGCCTGCATTACTGGCTGCTATCAATGAAAAAGCCCCTGCTGGCCCTCCCTGGGCTTGAGGTATGAATAAAAATTAGACTATTGCCGGGCGTGGTGGCGCATGCCTGTAATCCTAGCACTCAGGAGGCTGAGACAGGAGGATTGTTATGAGTTCGAGACCAGCCTGAGCTACAAAGTGAGCTTAAGGCCAGCTTGAACTGCATAGGGAGACTCTGTCTCAAAAAGACAAAAAAAAAATAAAAAATAAAATAAAAAATAAAAATTAGACTATTGCTTTGCCAAATGGGTGATACCTGCCTGTTTGTGTCCGCAGCAATTCTGACTGTATCAGTTTCTTTTAGCTACTGTAACAAATGACCACACACTTGGTTGCTTAAAACATTGCCAACCAATCACCTTATAGCTATGGAAGTCACAAATCTAAAATGCAGTTACAGGCTTACAGATCCAAGCCTTGGTATAGCTCCTCTGCTTTCTAAATCACTAGTGGGAAGGGTTCTGTTTCCTTGCTTCTCCGTGTTCTAGAGGCTCTCCAATTCCTGTCTAATGGGTCCTTCTTTCCTCTTCAAAGTGTATCACTCTAACCCTGATTCTATAAATACCTTTATGATTGCATTGGGGCCACCTAGGAAATGCATGAATTTCCCCAAACTCAAATCCTTAACTTAATCACATGTGCAGAGTGCTTTGTTTCCAAGTAAGCTTACATATTCACACAGGTGCTGGACATTAGGACACATACCTTTGTGGAAAAAAGAGGGTTGTTATTCTACTATCACACTGGCTAATTACAACAACAAACCTCTTATGTCTAAACTAGTAGCCTGCCACACTAAAGCAACTTGGTTAATACTGGGCAATATTAGAACAGTGAGGAATAAAAGGGTGCAGTGGCACAGCGCAGCATAACATAGACTAACGTACAATAGAGGCTTTTAATTAACAGTCTTGAGTCTCACTGCAGCTTACAAAACTTGAGTCCTGAAATGTTCTGTAAAAAGTTCAACATTTTGTCTAAAAATGATACTAACAAACTGTAACTTCAACCATAAAAAGATAAGCCAGGTGCCTAATATTTCCAGGTGCTTTTTCTGCTTCAGGTACTGAGTAACAGGTGTTTTTGTTTTCCTTTGGATTTTGTTCAATTTTGTCTTTCAAATTTTTTTCAAGACAGGGTCTTAAAAGCTGCCCAGGCTTCAGACATTCTCCTGCTTCAGTTTCCCAAGTAGCTGGGATCTCAGGCCTGTGGCACTGAGCTTGGCTTTCTCATTCTTTATTCTGAGAATTAGGGAATTTTCCAGCTAGATCAAGAGATATCCCCAGATCCCCATTATCTCCACACTACCAAAAAATGGGAAATGTGCAGTACTATGCAGAGGAAAAAGCAGAACATAAAACCTTCTCATAAACTTTACAAGAAGTATACACTCCCTATCCATCAACTTTCCCTCTTATTTCTCCTCACTCCATAGATGTCCATAGCCTTACACCAGGGAATGTGGTAAACTACATCTTCCTTGTCTATCACATATGACAGAACCAAGGGTTATTTATACTTTGAAGGAGTAAAAGCTCAGGCACTCTATGTGGTTATATATAAGAGGCTGTTCCTACAGAGCTGTACTTCATTACACACAGACCTTTATCAACCTCATCACAGGTACCATATTCTGATGTTCGGTATAATCTCCTTTTTCAGAGTGCTGTAGTTTCTATTATAGAAATGTTTTGGAAAAAAAAAAAAAAAGAAAGAAATGTTTTGCTTCCTTGGTTACATTAATTCCTAAGTATTTAATTTTTTTGATGCTATATGACAGTATTGTGTCCCAGTTTCTTTCCCATGTTTGAAAAGTTTTTGGGGGGCTGAAGAGATGGCTCAGTGGAAAAGCTCTTGCCTGGCAAGTGCAAGGACTTTAGTTCAATTCCTGGTTCCACAAAAAAAATTGGGGGCCAGAGAAATGGCTTAGTATAATAAGTGCTTCCCTGGCAAGTGCAAGGGCCTGAGTTCAATGCCCAGTCCCACAAAAAGAAAAAAAGAAAGAAAGAAAAATTTGGGGGCCGGGGAGATGGCTCAGTGAAATAAGAGCTTCCCTGGCAAACACAAGGGCCTGAGTTCAATCCCCGATTCCAGGAAAAAAAAAAAAGGAAAAGGGTGATGGAACACCCGTGGTAAAGGGAAGCAGGGTGACCTAGGAGGGGTATGAAGATAGCAGCAGAAGCAGCCAGAACTCTGACAGCACTACCACCCTGTATCGGGACGCTGGTGGTCAGCTTGGCGTCTACAACGGGGCGGTGGACAGGCCTGTGATCCTAGCACCTCGGAGGCTGAGGCAGGAATATCTAGAAGGTCAACCCTGCTCTGTGGAACAGCTTAGTGACTTAGACCCTATCTCAAAAATTAAAAAAAAAAAAAAAAAAAAAAAAAAAAGGACAGAAAAAATTTTTGTTATCATTTCTGTAAACAGGAATTTTGGGCCATTTTTTTCTGTCTTCTGATTTCTTCTTAACATCAGTTAATCTCTGATTAGTCTTCTTCGTGTCATCTAGAAGCTGCTGAGCCATTTTTCATGTTCTCTGTTTTTAAGATATCTTAAAATGTGGCTGTTTATAAGGGATCTCTGAATAATTGAGCTCCAACAACTAGTCATATCTTCTCCATACTTTGTCCTTAAATGGGTTGCTCCTGCTGCCCATACTTGCAGTAGGATTTTTTTGAGACAGAGTCTTTCTATGTAGTTCTAACTAGCCTTGAACTCACTGTGTAGCCCAGGCTCACCTCAAACTCATGACAATCTTCCTGTCTTGGCTTCCAAAGTGCTGGAACTAAAGGCACATGCCACCATGTTCACTTTCAGTAGAATTTTTGATCTCTTGGATTTCTGTTTATGGAGTATAATTCTTTGCTAAACTGGTTGCTCATGTTTTTGTGTCATTTTGTTTAGCTCAGTTAGCTTTTCATTACCATCCTCTGTAAACTTGTTTCGCTTAGTATGTTCATTCTCTGTTTAGCTACATCTTCTTTGAACTTGCCAAACACCTTATTGATCTGTTTTGTCTTCTCCTCTATTATCCTTTTAAATAATTCAGTCATGTGGCTTTTCATTTCCTCTCCCTCATTGTTCCCTGGATTGACTATGGGGGAGTTGGAAGTTTTTGGATGTATTTTGTTTCCTTGTCTTCTCATATTTTTTATTTTGTTGTTGTTGTTGCTGTTTATTTCCTGTGCAGAGCTGGCCAGGCATTGGCTATTGATGGGTGCAAGGCATGGATTCCTCAGCACAGAGCCAGGGAAGGGCAGATGAGGTACCCATGTGGCTGCTCTCCCAGCGCATAACAGAATGTGTAACTTCACGTGTGCTTTTATGTGAGAACCTTCCAAAACCAAGCATAGGGCTTGCCAGATAGCTCAGCAGACTAAAACACTGTTTAGGCAGATTTGGGGACCAAGGTTTGATCCCCAGCTTGCCCTGCTGGCCTCACCCCCAGGGCACAGTGAGGTTGCAATTGAGACTGGGCATGGTGGGACATGCCTGTAATCCTAGGGCTTCAGAGGCTGAAAAATAGGAGGATCACTACAAGTCCTATCTGTGTAGAAAGACCGTGTAGACAATGTACTAAATACATAAAAAAAAAAGCCAAGCATAATGGCTCACCAAAATATAATAAAGTTATAAATGAACCACAAAAACAGAATGTAGCCAAAGTAATGTCAGCTTTAAGAAACTTAACAAAATTTTTGTAGGTCTAATAGTTAGATTACAACTCAGCATATTCAAGAACTCAATAAATACTAGCTACTATGGGTATTAAACAGATATATAATTTTCAAATCCAATTTTAACTCTATAGGAAGTAACTAATGACACTCTGCTGAGTTCTAAAACTTACAGTCCAAATGCTAAGAACTATAATGTTTTCTAAAGACTGTACATTCTCATCAAATGTTTTGAAATATTATGCAGTTTAAGCACCTGCTAGGAAAACCCTAACTAGGACTCACTAACTTGGACTCAGGCATAAGTGACAAGGGAAGAAGCCAAGTTCCAGAAGCAGCTTGGCCTGACCACACTGCCAGACCCCGAGAGCTGGGCTCCTCGCCTCCACTCTGTGATGCCCCATTCTCATTGCCTCCTTGGAACCAAATCAGAATGAATCAGCATCACAGGTTTTTAAGAAGCAAAAAAGGAATTCAGTGGAGGTAAAAAAAAATTCCCCCAAATGCTGGTGTTTTGTCTGGAGAGATAATGGCAGGACACAGACACAAACTTTATACTTGAGTTTTATAGTGTATCCAACTGAAAATTCAAAAGCATATCCTTTAGTCTTCTTTGAGATTCTTCCAGCCATACCCTTGGACATATAGAAAATATATAAAACCTGGGTCTCCAAAAACACATTTGCTATTACAGGAAATGTAATTTATCAACAGAAAAGGAGATGCTTTGAATTACTTACGTTTTTTGGTACATTTTAGATGTACATAATGATTGTGTTCCTCATAGGACCGTGATGTATCTTGATTCTTTTCTTCCCATCTCTCTACCCTCCCTTCAACCCCTCTTTCCTTCCTTAATTACAAAAGTGTTCATTCCATTTAATTCTTCTTCTCTCAGTTCTTTTCCTTTCCTTCCTTTCCCCCTCCCTCCTTAGAGCCCCATCCTATTTGAATATTTTCTTCCTATTTCACAATATCTATTGTACATTTTGGTTCTTATTTACACTTCTAGTTTCTCATACCAGAGAAACAATGCTGTATTTGCATATGTGTATCTAACTTATTTCACTTAAAGTTATGATTTTTAAGGTTCATTCATTTACCTAGAAATGTCTTAAGTCAGTCCTTTATGGATGAGTATTGTTCCACTGTTTAAAAAAAAAACCTGTATCTTCTTTAACCATTCATCAATTGATGGACATTTGGGCTGTTTCCAAGATTTGGCTATTACAAACTGTTCTACTCTAAACAATGGTGTGCAATGTTGATATGGTATGATGTTTTCAATTTTTTCATGAAGATATCAAGGAGGGGAACAGCTAAGTCAAATGGAACATCTAGCTTTAATTTTTTGAGGAATATCCACACCTATTTCTGCAGTGCTTGCACCAGCCTGCACTCCAACAGTAGGGAAGACTACCCCCACCCACAGCCTCAGTAGCATTTGTTGTTGGTTGATTTCTTCATAATAGGCATTCCTGGGCCACAGAGATCTAAATAGTCTAAGTGCCTGCATAGGCAAGTGTGAGGACCTGGGTTGGATAACCAGTACTATGTGCTTCACTAGCCCTGTCCCATGCTGAGCTGGCTACCAACACTAGGCATGGGGATGAACTTCTGTAATCCCGGCACTGGGAGGCTGAGACAGGTAGATTACTACAAGTCTGAGCTGCATAGTGAGACCCTGTACCAAATACATAAAATTAATAAATAAATAGTCATTTTTTTCAAGTGAGATGGAATCTGAGCAATGTTTTAATTTGTATCTCTCAAATGACTAGTGATACTGCACATTTTTTTCATATATTTATTTGCCATTTTTACTTCTTCATCTGAGAAGTATCTATTCATTTCAGAAGCCCATTTTCAGCTTAGGTCTTTAAATTTGGGGAGTCTTACTTTTTTAAGTTCTTTGTATACTCTAGATATTGGTCCTTTGGAGAACAGCTGGCAAAATATTTTCCCACTCTGTGGGTTGCCTCTCCACTCTGTTAAACATTTCTTTTGCTGTGCAAAAGCTTTCTTAGTAAGAGACCCCAGTTGTTAAGAGTAAAAGAGATTCTGAATGTTACCTTCATAGGTCATTCTTACATTCTAGAGTTGAACCTTGTTTGAACATATTTTCATGCTCTAATTATACCACTGTATTTTGGATCATCAATATTTACAAGTCTTTTTACAAGTATATCCAAATGATATGTACCCAAATATGAGGTTAGATTCTCACCCAAAATCAAACGACAAAGAAGGATTTCTTTCCAGTCCAAGGACACATAAGATTAAACTCAGGAACTTAGTGCCAACGTCCACCCTTAGGCCTTCTTTTCCTTTATTTTGAGATGATGTCACTAAACTGTCCAGGCTGGCCTGGAACTTGCAATCATCCTGCATCCCACTCCTTAAGTGTTGGGATTACAGATGTGCACCGCCATCCCTGGTTGTCAGAGAGGACTTTTATGAAGTCCTTGTTGTCTATATGTAGCCCTTACAAATTAGCACTTGTGCCATTAATTTATCTGAACAGAAAATGGAAATATTTGAATATTCCTAAAATGAGAACCAATTGTAAGAGATGCCCACTGGCCCAAAATGGAGGCCCAGATGTATGTGTCAGAAAAATATTTAAAGGGGCATCTCCCATAGAAGTTCATGCTTTTTTGCTTTCTCAGAAATTTCTCAAGTTTGAGAGAAACATTTCCATTGTCTGCCACAGTTGTGGTGCGGTTGCCCACTTGAGACAGAGCACACATTCTCCACTTGCCCTCTCTCCCCAGCACTCACACTGTTATGTCTTTCCTGCTTCATTCATTTATGACTTCTGTTTTTATTAATTTTATTGAGAAACAAATAGCAATGAGACAGTTTCAATAATTACCACATTGCATATTGTTGCCTTTGTAGTGGTTATTCATAGTACAAGATGCAGACATGATATCCTGTCCAAACACTATTAGTACAAATCTTCCTTCTTGTTGAATTAAAATAAAATAGCTGTATATCTATCCTAACTATTTTGTATATACAGATACAAAATGGTCCTTCCTTTGTATCCCCTTTTTTGTTTAGTTTTGTCAGAGATGAATATTCCATTGCCATTTAAATATTGTAGGTAGGTGAATTCAGCAAAGTAATCCAATATAGTCCAGTAGTCCATAATAGTAATGGGTTATCCGCATGACTGGCAGTGTCAGGAGTTGTTCACTTGAGACTTTTACAGCTCAGCACATTAATATGGCTTTATTTTTTTTATTTTTTCTTCTTTTTCTTCACATTCTGTAGAGATTTAAGATTTAACATATCAATACTTGATGGAAAATATATTTATGACTTCTGCTCCTCCTACAGGTCCTTGTCTTATCCCTGATGGGTAGCTTTGGGCTTCCTCTGCTTTCTGAAAATTTGATCAGAACAAATTGGATTTGTATGAATTGCTGTGCTACGAGCAGGCTGTGCTGTCTAGCAAGTATCTCGATGGTCAGTACGAACCCATTTGCCCTCCTGCCCACTCCTTCCCACCAATCAATGCCACTCATTTTTCTCACTGTCAACCTTTTTGGCTTGTATTTCTAATGTCCAGGAAACATTAATGAGTCCAAGAATAGGAAAGCTCCCTTCTTGGCACCAGGCAGTAAGAACTAACTCTCCTCCTTTTTCCCTTCCCAGGAAGAACTCTGCCTACCAGTACCCTTAGCATAGTCCTCTCAAGTCCCACATGAGTGGCCTAGACACTAACAAGCTCCAGTGATGTTATTGTCTAGGTAAAACCAAACTCAAACAAAAAAGAAAAAAAAAACTGAAGAGCTTTAGATGATGTGCATTAAATCCCAAAACATAAAATGGAAGAGGATGTATTAAAATTATATCAATATGAAGCAAAGAAAATACTTTTCTAACCAGACAACAAATAATTTGATTATCTCTTAGAGTTCCCCTGCAAGGATTTGTGGTACCTACATTTTATTAGCTCCACTCTGCAATCTGGGGACCTAACTTAGTTGTCAAAATCTTTATGGTAAATCAAAATTGGGGGAAGTCATGCCTCAGGCACAAAATAGCCTGGGGAAAGTCAGGGTTCAGGGTCACCACTGCCCAGGGAATTCTGTCTGCTTCATCCTGAAGTGGCCTTGCTGGACAAGCCCCTAGGGCTCCTTCAGAGACAGACCAGGAACCCAGGATTCCTGGGATTCGAGCAAGCACTGCTCAGTACCATGTACTTGTGGTTCTGCTGAAGCCTCCAAACACAATAAGCCCTCTCCTAATTAGCTTTCTCATGTTCTTAACAACCTGGTCTACATAGCCAAAAAGGTTCCTACCTTTATTGCACACAGTTAACTTAATGATATTTCTACGTCTTAGGGGTCCTTTCCCACTGAAGTGCACCAATAGCTTTATCGAACATTCTATATGAACAGCAAGAATTTATGTTATAAAAATATTAATCTGCCTTATGAATTTGCAGTAACAACTTAAAAGAAACTTGTGTCTATGACAAGATTCATGATGCAGATATCTGTACATGCATAAGCTTCTCTTTTGGTGACAAATCTTTTCTTCTCATTAATCTGCCCTTTCATGTAGCCATGCTGTGCTAGATTATCTGTAAAATTCCTTCACTAGCACTGGTTGTCAGAGATAAAGCAGGAGGACAAAAGAATAGGTGTACAGTCTTCTCTAGTAGAATAATCCTCATATAATGTATGTTTCCTCTTGAAGTGTGAGAAATTATATAGTCAGAATGAAGTTACTATTACGCTCAGTGGTCTAGAATAAAGTAAACATTTTATTATACAAGTTATACATTTAGCACACAAGCAAGAGCAATTGTAATATTTTTATTACTTATGTTAACATAGTTAATTGTCCCAAATCACCACGAAATGATGTAGGTTGCTCTTCTCAACCCCAGCCCCACATATAGTACAGTGAGCTCTTGGGAAGCAATTTGGTCAAGTGCCAAGAGACTGAGCTTATCAAAAGACTGAAATACTAATCTGAGTCTGGCTCTTATAGATTATTTAGAACTAGGCAAACCACTTATGCTTCAGAGGTCAATTTTCTTAATTGCAAAATCAGATGGATAGACTATTCCTGTTGTTAAAAGAGGAAAACTAGAACAAATTTACTTTTGAAGAGCTCAGTTGGCTTTGTGATTCTAGAATCAGGCAACGGTGTCAAAACAAAAATAGTTCAGTAAGTTCTGTTTGCCTCGTGGTCATTTGTGTGCCCACTTTTGACAGGTGTAGACAAAGGAAGGGTTGTAGAAAGAAAAAATCAGGATGTGTGTGTATAGACAGTACAGTTGGGATAGATAACGCTGTGCTTCTACATAATTCTATGAGAGGCAAGATCTGCACTAGTGGTGGTTGGACAGGATATTATGTCGGCTTTTAGTGCTATGGTCATCCACTAGGTAAATAAT
>PVKA01020856.1:0-39626 GCA_004027165.1 Ctenomys sociabilis | reverse complement strand
CTATCTTTTCTCCTTTCTCATTTTTTAAGAAGTGTAATCTGAGTAAAACAGGGTTTCAAAACAGAGTATGGAGTATTTTCTCTACAGATTCTGCCTCTATTTCTTGGCCTTCCTAGAGTTTTGCCATTTCTTTCCTTATTCCTTTTGGTCTCCAATGTTTTGGTGCAGATATTCATAATTTGACCCTTTTGTGAAATCAGTTGGCAGATATGTTGGAATTATCTAATGTGAAGATCTTGTTCTATAAAGGAGATAACTGAGTATTACAAATTTTAAAGTAAACTTCCCAACATCATGCAGCTACCTAGTTTGTGGTTGATTTGAAACAAATATATTTTCCAAGATACTGTACTACATCATAAATACTATTGATAATCACAAGTTAGCTGAAATGTATTTTCCTGTGAGGGATAAATTATTCAGTGGAAAATTGGGATCACATTAAGTATTAATTTGAAAATTGACAACAAATGAAAAGGCATGAAGAAGACAGTCCAAGAGCAAGAACAGAAGTCTGTCTCAGACTGTATCCTTCCTGTGCCATAGTAATCTTCTTGTTGGAGCAGGAGAAAGGGATGAGATATTGAATCCTGCCTTACCTACAGACATCATATGAGACTACTTTAGTATTTCTGAATATTTTGATAACCCTGTCCTATTCAGAGATCTCATGTTACATATTTACATGGATTATGTGTTGATGTATCTGTTACATATTTACATGGATTATGTGTTGATGTATCTGTGCCAGGCCATCAATGTCATGTGTATGTACCACAAAACAAAACTTTCAATGTATATTCACCAACATGGATCTTTTTAGTGCCTCTTCCAAAAACTAAACAGATCTTCAGGGTGAGTTTTTTTCTCTATCAGGAGTTACATTAATAGGTAGGACTTTAAAATGTCAGTTTGTCATACTAAAATATAAGGGCAAATATAAGGTTCAGTGTTTGGGAAAAACCATGTAAGGCAGATGTCTACAAACAAAGAATTTCTTTGTGTCTCATGGTTAAGTAACAAGTGTTATACTTTGGAACACCAAGTAAATTAGCAAATGTCTACAGAAAGAGGGAAATATCCAAGGAAAAGAATAAAACAGAGAGGGGAAAAGAGGAAGTATCTGAGCTATAAGAATGGAAAGGATGGGCTCAATCCCTGGTTCCGCAAAAAAAATAATAATAATAATGGAAAAGGACAATGGAATTGATATTTTGTCAGGTGATGCACCTCTAGTTGTAGCTCATGCTATGAAATAAAATAGGAATTTCTTCTGCATTTAGCCTAGGAAGGAAATGAATCTCAAAGCTCACATACAGTTAACATGCCCCAAAGGAATAATTCAAATGCTACTTTCCAGATTTCTCTGTCTTCCACTAACTTATTTCCTTTGGATTAAGGTAACATCTTCCTCAGAGGTCTGCTAGCTCCAACTCTTGCTCTCCTCAGAGTAGTCACTACTCAGCAAAGACAGCCTTACTAAAATATGGATCAAATTGCACCACTGTCCTCTTCTTGAATCATTCCGGTGGCTTCCCACATCACCTAAAATGCTAGTATTCACCCAGGTCCATGGAGCCCTATGAGACCTGAACTCATTCCCTGTCATTCTTTCACTGGCCACTGGCCAGCTGAGCTATCTTCACTCCTTTCTGACAATACAAAGCCTAAATCCAGATCTGGGTTTTTATTTCATTGCTCCCCTCAAAGTGTCAAGCTTTTTTCTACATTAGTTGACAGAGTCATGATAACAAGTTGATAGTAAGTCCAATAGACTACTCATGCCTGCCTATTTTTGTGAATACAGTCTTAACAGTACACATTCTACTCTATAAACTGCCTCTGGCTGCCTTCACACTAAGTGGCAGAGCTGGATAACTAAGGCAGAGACTACATAAACGGCAAAGCCTAAAATATGAACTACCTAGTGTTTTGCAATTAAACATTGACCAAGTTATGATCCTGTCACTCATAGGACATCTTCCTCTCAATAGCCCCATCAAAGCAGAGTCAAGCTATGACGACTCATCTAAGGAGCTCCTTGCCATAAGCCATATCCTCACATATTGTTGTCCTTATAACTTATTTATTTTACCTATTTGTTAATTATCTAATTTACATTATAGAATTTCTGTTATACATGAATGCAACATTCTAATTACAAGATTTTCAGGTTAGTAATGGAATAATCTCTAGATAAATATTTTTAGTAATTGAATATATGGTGAGATAGTTGATTTTTCTTACTTCAAAAATGCAAGATTGGGCAAGCCAAATAGCTTAGTGAATTAAAGCACCTTCAAGCAAGCACAAGGGCCAGGGGTTCAATGCCCTCGCCTGCCGTGCTGGGCCTGCCCCTAGGGTGTGCTGAGATGGCAATTGAGACTGGGTGTGGTGGTGCACACCTGTAATCCTAGTTCTTGGGAGCCTGTAAACAGGTGAATCACTATGAGTCCAACCTAGTACTGAGAACCTGAACACTCTGTAAACACTTCCTTAACATACAAAAATAAAAAAGTAAGATAATCAGTTATGATTCTTTCTAATAACAAAAGATCATCTGACCATAAGATAAAGAAACAAACCAAATTTTGCTCAGTTCCACAGCTCTATTTCACATTCAGTGGAGGTAAGCGTCACATCACCCTCAGGAAAACCATAAAGTCTGTGAAACATAGAGCACACATCTGTACATTGACTTTCAACTTAATTGGCAGTGCCATAGCACAGATCTATCTGTACCAACCAGGTAAGAGCATCTGGAGGTTATCCATGGGAGAAGAAACATTTTTCCAGATTAGTCCTAGAAAATGATTCAAAGTAGCTAATTTTACTTTTAGCTCAGGAACTTTGTTTTATTCTTCACAGTATCTTCCTCCACTGAAGACATCACTATCTTTCTGTGAATGCCAATGTAGCCAAGATGCTCAGTTTAAAGTTGTCATGGTCTAAAAGTTAGTGTTGCCCAACGTCCAAGTATTGGGACCTAGTACACACTATCATAATATCAAGAATCTGAAGACCCCTCATGAATTACATTAGTGCCTTGGAAAGAGGTGTGAGTGAATTCTCTTGCTCCTTCTGCCATATGAGGATATACACAGCCCCATCTGTGGGGGCTAAGCTTTCGTCAAACACCTTATCTGTCAAAAGCCCCATCTTGGACAGCTCAGCCTCTCCAGAATTGTAGGAATAAGTTGCTGTCATGTCTGTCTAACAGACCGAGCCAAAAACCCATAAGCAAGACAATTATAAATGCTCCTGCTAGTCTTTTCCCTTTAAAATTTACTCCTTTTGAGAGTCTTAGCTTTTATCCCCTACCAAAGTTGATATTCATATGCTGATCATTTAAAAAGAACTGGTGGCAAGTCAGCTTGTATGCTGCTGCCCCCAGCAGTGGCTCCTCCCGGAAAGCTAATCACCTATATTTAGAAAAGTATAAAACTGAAGTATACATCATGGGGCCATAATATTAAGCTGAGCTGTAAATGACTATGGTCGACAATTTCCTTGAATAACTCACTATTGTTGTAGGAGGTCATTAGGAATACAGAGCTTCAAACACTTTGATGAGCCAAAATACTAACATTGCCTTCTGGTTGCCCTTAAACATATACAATGTATGATCAAACATTTTTTGCTTGGAATCAGACTGGCTCTAATTGTTTGGCACATCTGCAGTGCATTTATAAAGCTGGAAAGTTAAGCTACAAGATTAGATGATCTCCCAAGCCCCTTCAGTTCCAAGAAGCTGTACATTATGATGAACTTCAGAGACTTTGAGGCAGTGAGAAATTAGCTGGAGGATGGGAATTGAGGTCATACTGATGGAAGTTGTATAGTTTGGGAAAATTCCTCAACTTTTTTGAGTCTCAATCTCCTGAATATACTAATCTGAAAATAATAATGACTATCCCTTCTAGAATTATAATGCACTAATTGCAAATAAAGCACTTAGCATTGTACCATGCTAATAAATGGAACTTATTTTCATTATTATTTTCTTCTATGCTCGAGTTTTAATATATTTATGGCAGTATGATACCATATGGTAAGTTAGACTTTTTATGAAACTATTATCTTAGAAAACAGGAAAAAAATCTAGAGATAAATTTTATGGAACTGGAAGCACAGAAAAAAGCTGATAACATGAACTAGAGTTCATGTATCAAAATTCATGGGTTAATTAGCACAGTTCCACATATGAACTATGACCTCTTTTTGTCTCAAATCACAAACTCATTCTCAAGGGACACTTATTAAGGATCCCTGCTAGGTAGGAGAGAGATAAGAAATAAAAATACAAGTTGGCCTTTGTTTTTGAGCTAACAAACTGTTCCTCATAACAAGAAGAAATGTATCTTAGGATGACTGAAAGTTAGAAAGGAAGGTGTAAGCTTCAGGTAGGCTGCACCGCCCCGAAGCTGGCCATCTTTTGCTACAGAGAATTGGGACTTCGTAAAGCTTGATACTATATTTACCAAATTTCTTAGTATTCAAAATCTTTCCATTCTAAACTTATCCAATTTATTCTGTGTAATGAAATGAAGAAAATCATATTCACCAAAATTCCTCGTAGGGAGACTTTGTATCTATTCAAAAGAAATTACTTTCTTTGGAGTATGAGACCCTAAGGAAATGCTCAAGTAACACAGTACAGCAATTAAAGTGTTCCACTTAATGAAAGGAGGAGGAATTTTAACAATAGAGAACCTTGGAGAAGGAAAAGGGGACAGTGAGCAGGAAGACAGTAGGAAGAAGAAGGAAATAGGAGGACAAGAGAACCTCTATCAAATGAGGGACAAAGAGTAATTTAGGAAGAGATCAGCAACGCATAATTGGAGGGGGCATGAAGATACTCGTGTTGTGGAGGCAACAGAAACCCCTTTCCTCGTTGTCCCTCAGCAACATGCCATAATACATTTTCATTGTTTACTTGGGCTTTTGTGGAGTATTTTCCAGGCTTGAAGAGGTATTCAAGTCTGTGTTTAGGATAATACAGGGAGAAAATAGAATATTCCAGGGATTCATAAGTTAGAGGACAAAGTGGCAAAGGTAATATCTAAGTCAAGCACTAATATTTATTTATAATTTCTCATAGTTTTTAAATTAATTTTATTGAGAATGAAATAGCAGTGAGACAGTTTCAAAACAGGTTAGTAGGACAGTTACAATAATTAATACATTGCATATTGTTGCCTTCATAGTACAAAATGCAGACATCATATCTTGTCAAAACATTATTAGTACAAATATTTCTTTTCATTGAACTAAGAGAAAGTAGCTATACATCTATATCATTACAAAATGGTACTTCATTTATATATCCCTTTCTTGTAGAGTTTTGTCAGAAATTTGTATTTCATCACCATTCATATATTGTAGGTGCATGAGTTCAGCAAAATAATCCAATATAGTCCAATAGTCTATAATAGTAGTGGGTTTTCTGTAAGACTGGCAGTGTCAGAAGTTGTTGACTTGAGCCTTTTACAGCTCAGCATATTAATATGGCTTTACATTTTATACCTCATGTTTATACTTTTCTGCTGGATGGTTAGGACCAAGACAAAGCAAGACCTATGCAACAAGAAATGTGACTTTTGTATCTGACAAGGTCAGTCAAATTCCCTCAGGACTTACCTTAAAACCCTGTACAGCAGTTTGTAGATCTCCTGTCAGTGTCAGCCTTGTTTACGAGTCATGGCCATTGCTTGACCAATTTGCTCTCTGTGAAAGCCTGAGAGAATGTTTTCTCTCCATGTGACTCTCATTAGGGACACTCTGCATCATAACTTTTAATAAGGCTTTTTAAAATGCCTCATCTTTACAATATCATGAAAAACTTTATATCAGAGAGACTAAAAGACTGATACTATGATAGGAAAATTCTCTCAAAGGGGGGACAGAAATATAGAAGATAATATTCATGGAATGTCCCCCTCGAGACATCTACAAAGTTTTTCCTTGGAAAATTTTACACTATTCTTATTGAATCCAGTGCTTTGCAAGAGAAGTAAAATGAAAGTCATATCTGTAATTTTAATTTTTCAAGTGGTCAAATTTTAAAGATGTATAAATAATAATGCAAAATTAATTTTAATAATATATTTCATTCAATATACCTAGAATATTATCATTTTACCATTCAATTGGTATATTATTATTAATGATATATTTCACATTTTTCCATACTAAGCCCTTGAAATTTAATGTGTATTTAGTTAGCATAATTGAATTCAGACTAACCACATTTTAAATGTTCAGTTCTGGACAACACTGATTTAATGTGTCAGTGCTAAACATGGTGGCATCACAGATTAGTAGAAGTAATTTCCAACTGGATCCATGAGCAAATTGACAGTGAACCCATGTTTGTAATATTAATTTTACAGCATTATAATTAGGAAAATTCTGGCTCTTGTATCATAAATACATAGATCAACAAAGAAGGTCCAATGAAATTATCAAGTATTACTACACATAGCTACAGAAATAAGCATTCTTTGTTATCTTATTTAATTCCTACAAAACACACCCACTGAAAGATCATTACTGAGATGGAGATAGTGGAACTGTGCCCAGCATGCACTTCACGCTTCCAGTTTGCCTTTGTAAAGGGCAGAGATGGAAAGGTAAAATCTATTTCTTCTTCTTGTACTCTCTTAATACTAGAGTTCTTAATATGGTTAGGTTCCTCTAGTCAGAAGCACATAGGTGAAATTTGGGGGCTGAGAGAGAAAAAGTGTACCTGCCATTTCGGCCATTTTTACTTGGCAAGTACGGGGGACAGATTTTGCAGCGCTAACATTAAATAAAGGGGTCTACATGTGTTCTCTGCTTTCCCTGTTGAGACTTGGGGCTCTGAGCATCTACACTGCAAGTAGATCAGAGAAAATGCAGTTTGTTTCTTGAGGCAAAAGAAATCATGGCAGTGTCTTTCTAACTGCATTTTGTGGATTCCAGGTAATGTATATTATGAAGCAATCTGCATCGTAATTGTAAGAGAATCTGAGGTTTCTTTAATGATTCTTCATTAGGACTTGTTGTCCTCATTGCTCCTGCTAAATTCTGTTTTTTTCTCTCAGCTCTTCCATAAGCCATTCCTATAGAACATCACACTGATCCATCCTATCATATCATGCTATTCAGAAAAGATGAATGAATGATAAAAAGCATACCTGAAATTTTGATACTACACAGAAAAGAAAAATAATGAACATTCATAAATTTGTCACTTCAAATTTAGAGCCTCCCTTGTCAGACATGTCCCATCAAATTCCCTTCAGTGGAAACAAATTACTAAATTTTGTATCTTCTGCCACCAAAAAGGAAGCATGACATCAGATACAACTTTTTTGTCTTGAAGACAATACAGTCCACATCTAGCTGGAATGCTCTGGCCTTTATATTATCTGAAAAACTGAAGAGCTGAAGTAGATACGAAATGTAGTGCAATCACTTCTGTCACTTGGGCATTTTGATTTAGAAAACTTTATTTTATTGCAGTTGTCAATGGTAGGAAAAGATATAGTGTAGAGTTTAAGGTGTACTCCAAAGGGTAAATCACAACACAAGCTTCTAAAGTACTAAAGTAGGGTCATGTCATCTACAGAAGGGAACTGCACATCTTAGAAGAAAAAAAAGTTCCTGGCATGCTACTGAGATAATTTTTTTTTACAATAACATATACCAAGGGAACACATGTAGAAATTTACTTCATGAATTTGATCCTATTTGAGATTCAAACTCATGAAGCCAAGTAGGTAGTAACAATTTGTTCTAAGATTTATATTGTGTATCTGAGATTGAGCCTAAGCAGGCCAGAAAGCACAGACAAGATCCAAATCATCTAGCCTAAACCCCCATGTCATCTATGTTACTGTATCTGTATCCCCTCCCTCAATTCATTCCAATGATTCTCTGACAGTCTTTGTATAGCCAACCAAAAATGCAAGAAAAGAACAACCTTGGCTTGTGGATAAGTTGGCTCATGGCATGGGTGCAAGTCAAAACCAGAAGGTAATTGTGTCATAGAATCACCCAAGAAATCCTGAAAACGCAGAGGAAAGGAAAAAAATTCCCCCCAATAGTGGTGTTTCTGATAGTGCACCTGTTTATTCACTTTAGACTATTGACAAGTATCCCAATATTAGAATATATGTGGGTTTAACTCCATACTTTGAATTAAGATGACACTCTTGTGTTCTACCACTTACTCAATGATTAAACAAACCCTTGTTTTAATCTCCCAGGCATGTTCACCAATATTGCATTCCTTTACTATTCATGCATTACTTTGATGTTCCCCATGGGTCTACCAGAGACTTTATAAGATCCACAGGAAGACTCACTGTCCTTAGGCTTGCTTCCTTACTTGAGATAGTCGTCAAAGAATATTCTGCACTCCCTGCTCCAAGTCAAGCTCTTTCCTGAAGGAGCCAAATGAAACAGAAAGCTATCACTTTCATGAAACGTTTCTTTGTATGAAGAAGAGGATAAATAAATATATAAGGGCCGGCATAGCTCAGCAGATTAAGTGCCTACTTAGGCAAGCACTAGGCACCCTGGTACCACATGCTGGGCTGGCCCTGCCCTCAGGCATGCTGAGCTGGCAACTGAGTCTGGGTGGTGGAGCAGACCTGTAATTCCAGCACTGGGGAGGCTAAAAACAGGAGGATCACTACAAGTCCCAGCTGTGTAGTGAGACTGTATATCAAATACATAAAAAAATTTAAATAAAAATATATATAAATATAAAACTAAAAATGTTAAAACATTATTTCTCAAGAAGTAATATACAGGAAGGGGATAGTGAGTAATAGAGGTGTTATTAATGGGTCGAGCTTGTGGTGTTTTAAAAGAATGACATGTGTGTGTGTGAATTTTGTTATTATGGTCAAAATGCATTACTTAGCTTTCATTTTGGTACCACATATACAAAAGATGTCCATTTAAAGAATAAGGAATTAAGTGTCAAGTAACTTTATATATTATAATCTGATGTCCAGAACATAACAATCAGGCTATTATTCAATGTAATATTCATGTAATTGTGCCAATCCAAATAAATATTGTTACTGTTTATCTTATCCATAATAACTTATAATTCAGTGTTATAGCTGAAGACCTATGCATGGAAATCAAGAATATGTTCATGTGTATATTTGCAATGCCATATAGGCCATTATGCAAAAAGTTAAGCCAACTTGGTTATTTAAAAAATTTTATGGGCCGGGGAGATAGCTCAGTTGAATAAACGCTTGCCTGGCAAGTGCAAGAGCCTGAGTTCAATCTCTGGTTCCGCAAAAAAAAAAAAAAAAAAAAAGTATTGTTTAAACAATTATCACTGACACTTTTGCATTATAATTAAAATCTTACCTTGTCTTAAAAAATAAAAGGATGACATGTAAGTAGAGACTTGAATGAGATAAAAATCTTTGATTTATGCAAATAAGTACCTGAAGATATTTTGAATTTTGTCTTGTTCTTTCTTCACCTCGGAGGCTTCTTCAAATCACCAAATTTAGTACTGTTCATTTTATTTATTTTTATTTTTTGGAATTACCTAGTATCCCATCTAGCCAGAAATATCAAGACACTTTGATATGGATTCTTGCAAATTTCTTCTCTCTCGCCCCAAATCTCTCTATTTGTTGTGACTCTCTGGGGAAGAAGAGTCTGCTCTCATGGCCAACAGAAATCGTTCCATTTGTAACTGAAGACAAGCAATGTAGTGGTGTTCTCAACTGCCAAGAAAAAAATTATGCATTTCTGCCTTCAGGGAACACTGCCATTTTCAGAGTATGAATCAGAAACTGCTGATGCTTCATAAAATAAGATAGATGGATCTTAGTGCCATATTGCCAAAGGACATGTTCGGTAGAGTGTTCATTAATTCATCATTTAGTGAGCACCTGCTTATGTGCCTGATGTTAGCAGTGATAAGACAGTGAGGATCCCAGATCTTCAGCCAGCTGCCTCCTTTTGTGGATCCTTAATAGGGCACAGATACCACCAATGGCCCTCCAGGAAAATGGATTTCTTTGCCTCCAAATAGTATACAGTACCTTACCTTACACTCACTCTCCTTTTACCTGAAAACAGCAGTTAATGCTTAATTTTTTTTCTTTTTTCTTCTCTTTTTTAATTTATTAGAATTTTTTTCTTTACCAATATTGCATACTTATGTCTGATAATCTAAGCAACTAATTTGAAGACAACATTATGCAATATAACAACTATTGTTGAATTCCTATTACTTTGTCTAGTGAAATTCTGTATTGTTTCTATTTTTTTCCCGTTTGTATGCTCTTTAAAAAATAAATAACACAAATTCTTTGATTTTTCCCGGTACATGTACTCCAAAAATTTGATGACCTGGCGTTTTTATTTTAGATTTGTGGTTTTTAATGAAACAGTAAAAGGGGACATAGAAAGATGATTTTAAGCATAAAAATGTGGGTGTCTTTTGAAGGTCCAGGTACATTTCTCCAAGGAGAATATTCCAGGCTTTCCTGTGTTGCTTTACCTTCACTGTTGGTCTTCAGTGTTGTATGGATGCTCTGCAGCAAGAAGTACATACTATTGCTGCTCAATCCCCATTGGAAATAAGAGAGAAATAACACAGGAATAATCCCAGTGACCATGACAAAACACATGTGACCTCTTTGATCCCTCTGTTAAAAGATACATCTGTCTTCCTAACACTAACACACACTCAGAGTTTCCCGAGAACCTTAACAACTCCTTTTTCATCTAAATCTTATCATTCCCTCTCTTGTCAAGCTTGCCCCTTGCTCTTCATGACCTACCAGAAAAATAAATAACCACGTAATAAATAATTGAGAAGTTATTATATATCAAGTCTAGTATTTTCTATGCCCAAAGTGCAGCAAAGTTTGCATTCAGCAGCACTCATGCTGTTGTCCGGATAAATGCTAAAGAGCCATCTCTGCACACAACCTCGCCATTCAAAACTGCCACCACTGGTTTTTTCTTCATTTGTACAATTTCACACCTATTTTCGAAACTGTGACTTCTTGTCACTGTAGACACAGTAGAAACTTTAGGAGTCCTGGTAATGAACTCTTAAGAAGTCTTTATCTACTTCACAATTGGATAAATTATCCTCTTTCCCTCATCATCAAGTCTGTTCTTTGCTCAGAACCCAAATCTATCACTATAAGCTTTAACATAGTTCTTTCAAGTGTATAATGCTATACAATTTGGGATGTGTTCTTAGAATTGGTGCCTGTGTTGATCCTCAAAAAATATCTCTAAAAAAATTGTAAATTAAGCACAACAAGGCTGGCAAGATAGCTCAGCGGTCTAAAGCGCCTCTCAGGGACCGCGGTTCGAGCCCCAGCACCACATGCCATGCCAGCCCCTCCCCCCAGGGCAGGCTGAGCTGAACCCCAACTCCCACAAAAACAGAATCCATAATAAATAAATGAATTAAAAATAAATAAATAAATAAAATAAAGGTTTTAAAAAAAAATTAAGCACAACAGGAGGCATGAACTCCACTAATGATAAGAAAATGGTGGCACATAATTTTCTGAGTCTTCCAAGTTTCATAATTTCTTTTTTTACTCTAACTGTCTTGATTCTCAGTCCACACTGTATCATCCTCAAAATCCCTTATTTATAAAATGTGACTCTATATCTGATCAGAGTTGGTGGTTGAACTAGTAAAATTGATCTGCTTCAAATGGGACCACTTTGGTTATTTTATATTTAGGCCAGAGCCACAAATCAAGGTTTGAGAAATGGAAAAACAGAAAAGAAAGTACAATAGGAGAGACAGGAAGTGGTAAAGAAAGATGAAAAGGAGCTGTCTACGTCAACAAAATTGAAACACTAAAGTTTAGAGTCCATGTCAGAAAAACAGCCATCTGATGAGGGAAAGAATTATATACACTGAAAAGAAAAAGTGGAAAAAAAGTTGAGGAAAGGGTACTAAAACTTCCCAATTCCACAATATACCTTCTTCCTAGGTCTGGCTACATTCTTGTTTTTGAGCTTTATGGGATGCTGCTATAACTTCGAATGATGTATTTTTTTTTCTTTTTTTTTTTTGAGTTAAGCTTAATTGGTTTCTATATTTGCAACCAACAGACAAATAAGACTTAAAATAATTACATTTATCCAAGATCACAGTGCCTGATAATGAAAACTGAAAAATTCAAACCAAGCTCTGGGTTCCTTGACTTCTATTATGAGGAACTATTGCATCCTAAAGACATCTGCTTAAATCAAGAAGTAATAAAGGATAGAAAGGTTTGGATGTCATAATTAGAACAAGACAGCTCCCAACTTGGAAAGGCCAGTTTATGCTAGTTTGCATTGTGGTTCCCAAAACATTTAACAGGGAACATTTTAAGACCATGGAATATGGACCTATTTTGGAAAAAGTTTTTGTAGCTACAATTAAGCCTTTTAACTTAAGATCATGCAATGTTAGAGTAGGCTTTATGTCCAATGATGCATGTACTTATAAGCAAACAAATAGAAGACAGACAGAGAAGAAGTCAATATGAACACTAAATGACACATGTATAATGCAACAAGGACTGAGATTGTTAATAGTCACCAGAGGATAGAAGAGACATGAAATGGGTCTATCCTATGACTATCTTGACTTCAGGCTTCTGGCTGTGAGATAAATAAATTTCAGATACTCCAAGTCACCAATTTGTAGCAGTCATTTGTTATAGAGACCATGGGATGCTGACACACTCTTAGCAGTATAAGTTAACATGAAAAAAACACAGAATAGGAATTTATTAGTAGCCTTAGTTTTTTTCAGCTACAAAACCACATGAGAAGGTTCAAAGTGGAAGCCACTTAATTCTGGTTCAGTCGTTTAGCCTTTATTTAACTTCTGCTAAATGTCAGAGAGAAGCACCTACTGGGGACAGAGAGAAGGGAAGAAGGCATTCAGCCTGCAGGAGCTCACAATTAGCAAGCCCGAATTAGGGTTGAACTGCTGAGACCCAGGATGGCCCAAAGTAATCATTATTCTTAAGTTTATTATTATTTTTGCTTGGTAAAGATTTATTGAGAAATTAATTGTTTTTTTTTTCTTTTTGTCGGCTGCAGCCTCATCAGGGAAGAAATAAAACATCTTTTTAATCTTCCTCGTTAACACCAACAAACATACTATAGACATCACTGCTGCCTCATCACCCTAAAGAACAAGCAATGCAACATTTCACACTCCAGAAGATTTTTGACTGAAGGAGAGAGGTAAGCAGTGTTTGTGCAAAAGGCTCAAGATGTTAAAGGCCACCAAATGATAAGGCGAAAGGCTGCGCCTTCAAGGAGAGAAGAGAGTGGTGCAGCTCCAGGCTCTTTAGTCCCCTGGAAAAGAAACAAGAAGACTGAGATGACTGAAGGGGCTGATCTGCATGGTATCCCTGCATGGCACTCCATAAGTAAACAGAACTTGGACATAAAGCAGCACATACAAATGGCCATGCAGACCAAACTCTCTTAGGAGGACTGATTGCATGTTATGCTAACATTAGGATCTTTGAGGGTACACTTTATTTGTGGTTCTATGAGATATGGGATATGAGCTTTTCCTCCCTGCTTTCTGTCACTAAAAAAGAACCTGTACTATTTACAGAATAACTAGATTAACAACATATAGATGATTAGTTCATTTGCAATTTTAGTAAAAAAAAATCTGATTACTTCAAGGTTTATTTTATAGATAAAATGAGCAATATATGTTTTATACACTCCTTATGCAATGGCAACGTCTCAGGGTGAGTACATACCGCTTGATACTTAATGAAAGAATATGTAGGAAGAATGTGTAATAGCTCCACAGAAACCTGCAAATATCTCAGGAAGTCTCTAGCTTCTTTTAAACAAACAAAACCAGATTTTATTCATTCATATTTCCTACTCTTTCAGTAGTTTGTTCTTTTAACATCATCGGTTTATAAAACTTCTCCAAGAGCCAGCCAGATAGCTCAGGGGACTAAAGCACCTGCTTAGGCAGACACGGAGTCTGGGGTTTGATCCCTAGCATGCCATGCTATCTCAGCCCCTAGGGCTCACTGAGAATGGTGAATGAGACTGGGCATGGTGGCATGCACCTATAATCCCAGCATTTGAGAAGCTAAAAACAAGAGGATCACTACAAGTCCAATGTGTGTAGTGAGAACCTAAAGACCCTGTGTATATATATATATATATATATATATACACACACACACACACATATATACATACATACATAAGTAAAACTTCTCCAAAACTCATCAACGAAGGTCTCCATGATATGGCTAACAGAGAGATTGGGTAAGTTCAAGTTGATTCTCAGGAAAGGTATGACACATCTTCCTTACTGTCCAAAACATAGCTGCCCACATTATTCTGAGCTTTATAAGCACAGGGCCCCAAAAGAATCCAATAGATGAAAAGGAGCTGATAGTGAATTTCTCATGAGCTTTGATGAGTGAGAACAGGGTGACAGAGTTAACTTGACTTAAAGAAATAAAGAAACATGACAGTCATTTCTACAGACTTGTAAATTGGCTCAAACCTATTATTGCATGTAAAAAGTCTATTCTTAGAAGAGCTCTTATGCTTATTACTCAGAAAGTCAGGACAACTTAAGCAAAGTTGGACAACATAGACTAAAGGCTCATCCTTAATCTTTTATAATGATTTTCCATTATACTTAAGTAAAACATTGTGTGACCTGCACATAGCTTTCTGAAAGTAGTATCATTAGTTTATGCTTTTTATTTTAGTTTTAGATCTACTTTAGGGATACATACTTTAGACCTACTTTAAGAATAAGTCCTTCTTCAAACATAACTTAGAAACAAGTACCTCTGCAGACATCCAAATCCACTACGATAGGTAGAGCTGTTCTCCTTAAGTTGCTGCCCACCCCAAGAGTCTCCAGACTCTCTTCACACTCACAGCCCAAATGGGCAGGATGTGGCTCTGTGTGGTGCAGCTGCAGGTGCTGGTCACTCTCACATGATCAGCTGAGTCACTCTTGACCTTCAGCTTGAATAAAAGTTGGTTATCCAACTGGTGCCCTTCTTCTTGCTGAAAATACAATGCATAGAATTAACATTGTGGCATCTCCCATTCACCTACATTTCTATCGTTATATCTTATCATCCAAGCAAAACTTGTTTTTAAGGTCTAGGAATTCCGTGGTTTTTCAATGGATCTAAGATCTCAATTATCCAGAACCAAACCCTGTCCTAGTCTTTGATCAGGATTATAAAATGCATTTTATTTCACAAAACAGCTCTTGTCTTGAACACATAAGATAAATGGCAATGAGAAAATGAGAAGTTTCTGCTGCCTAAGCTTTTAAAAATATTTATTGGGCATTTATTGATCTGTTACTACATAAATTTGCTGTGCATATTTGTTACAGGCAATGAATAAAATAGACAAGGGTTTTGCTATTACTGTATTTAGTAGTTATGGCTAAATAATAAATAATTAACAAATAAATATATAATATTTCAGATGGCAAAGACAGAATGCGAAAGAAAAAACAAAGTAAGGCAAAGTAGCAAAGAATGCTAAGGGGGTGGCATTCCTTAGCATGAAAGCATTATAAGCAGAAGGCTTTGAGACATAAATATAAAGGAAGGCACAAACCATGAAATTTGGGGGGCAAGGAGCATTCCAGAAGAAATAAAGAAGCATCTCTAAGACCCTATGGCAGAACTGAACTCAAGTGGGAAGAACAATACAGTAGTCAGAGTGGAGGAACTAAGTCACCTGGAAGAAGAAGGAATGGATGTACCAGGACAATTGTTCTGAAGTGTGGCTGCAGACTGGGAACCAGGGAAGGAGAGATGGTGTGTGTGTGTGTGTGTGTTCATTTTTTCACCAGTTCCTAGATCCATCTACTTACTATTATGATTTAACTAGTCTGAAGCCCAGGATGAGAACATCAAAATAATTTACAAAGCTCCAACAACAGATTGTTATACACAAAACATCTCAACTAGTAGTATACAGTAAGGCTGCCTAGCCCTACTGGAGTCCATGATGCCTCAGTACCTTCACTATAGTGGGAGATCAGTCATTGTCTATGCATTGCTTTCCAGCCAGTTGTGCTGTCTGTTTCTGATATAAATAGACAGAAAGTTGCAGTTGAGGTGGGCTGGAAGTTTATCAAATAACCAAAGAGCAAAGAGATGCAAGTGAGTTGAGTCTTTGCAGGAGAGTGAGAGACCATGGAATCTAAGCTGTAAAAGATAGCACAGGAAAAGGAGTAAGAAGCAGTGTTAGAATCAATGAAGACAAGTGCTAAATGGAGTAAACATTCTTTCTCTAGGATACTGAGGGAAAAAGTTAGAATGACAGATGATAATGATTATAGAAATTACAGAAGGGACACAGTTAGTTGTTGATAATGGTAAGATAGTGTGTAATAGAATTCGGTGGCTGAAGTACAGGGAGAATACAACTTGCTGGCAGACAAGACAAATGTAAGGGTGTCATTTGGGAAGGATCGTTTATATGAATGCCAAAATCACCAAGAATTGTGCTGTCAATGTTACCATAGCAGTGATATAACGTAGGAGTTAAAACATTCAGGAAATGGAAAGATATAACTACGGATGGCTACCAGTGACTACAACCAGATGAGGTTCAGTCAGTGATGAAAGCAACTTTGAAGATGGTAGGGTTTTAAAGAAAAAGTAGGACAAATAACCTGGGAGCAGCAATGAGGAGTGAAGAATTGCCCTATTCCAAAGCCCATGCATACATAAGAAGAATGAAAGAAAATGTCATGTAAATGAGAAGGCTGCAGAAGAAAGAAAAGAATTAGACATATGGATATATTCCCAGGTTGGAACAGAGAGGTTCCCCAGAGAAACGATTTGGTATCAGGAGGAGTTGGAGAGCAAGTTCAACTGAGTGAAGGCTTGAGCTAAGAGAGATGAGCTGTTGTATTTGATGTGAAGGATTATAATGGCTTCTAAGAGGGCCTGGTACACAGCTCTTACAGTCTCAGCAATTATTAGTAATGAGTGGCCTTCTGTAGTCAAGAGAGCCACATGATGGATTCAATTGACCTCAGATTGCAAATATTTGACAAAAACTCCAGAAAGTCCCAAAATATAAACCTAATTTATTTCACACTAAACACAACACTGAGCCCACTCAAATGAAGTGATGGGTGAACACACAGGGCAGTAGCCTTCTGCACTCCCAGAGGCCACCAAGCCCACTAAAAGGCCTTGTTTGAGCAATGTTTGCTTGAGTTTTCTTCCCACTCTATGTAGGTAAGCCTGTGGTTGTTTCACTTGTACTAAAAAAGAACAAGTATTTTTTTTTCATTCCTTAACCATTACAATATAAATATTACTTATGGGGCAGGGAGATGGCTCAGTAGTATAACTGCTTCCTGGATAAGCACAAAAAGCCTGAGTTCAGTTCCAGGTTCTGCCAAAAGTTAATAAATAAAATAAATAAATATTACTTATATGACATTTTCATTGCATTCAGTATTATAAATAATTAAGAGATTATTTAAATGCATATGCAAAGGTACATAGAAAACACTATTTTTTCATATATAAATGCTACACTATTTTATAGAAGGGCTTTTAGCATCTGAAGTCTTTTGCTTGAAATTAATTCCTTGTAGACAAGAAGGGAAAATTGTACCATGGCAAGAACAGAGGGGTAGGAGGAATTAGTTCCAATGGACGTTAGGGATGACTGTTTTCATGGTTTGTAATTTATGGTGCAAAAGGGAAAGGACCAAACATCCCTACACAAGTACATGGAGTTCTGATAAATAAGAGTAGTTAAGGGGCTGGGGAAATGGCTCAGTGGAATAAGCGCTTCCCTGGCAAGCACAAGGGCCTAAGTTCAATCCCTGGTTCTGCCAAAAAAAAAAAAAAAAAGAGTAGTAAAAGTTCAAAAACAGAGAACAGAGAATTTGGTCACAAAAGTCTTATGCAGTTACAGAAAAGGTACCAAGAAAAGAAATTCACAAATCTCTGGAGAAAACACAGCATGTGTGGATTTCTAAAAATTAAAAGAAACATGCAAACAATGAGTGCTGTGTGGTAGTTCTGTATTCACCGCTGTCTGACAGTCCTTCCTTCAAAAGAGGGGATGTCAGCCTCACCTCCTATGAGTATAGTATGGACATAGCAACTTGCTTTTAATAAAATAGAGTATATAAAAATGATGAGATGGGACCAGGGAGATAGCTCAGTGGTCCAAGCACCTGCCAGGCAAGCACAAGGACCTGGGTTGGAGCCCTGATACCACATGCCAGGCCACCACGCTGGCCACCAAAACTGGGCATAGTGGTACACACCTATAATGCAACTGCTGGGGATAAAAAGATGCTGAGAGAGGAAGATCACTAAGTCAGAGCTATGCAATGATACCCTGTACCAAATTAATTAATTAATTGATTGATTGATATAAAAAAATTAAAAATGATGACATGAATCTCATAAGCCTAGACCATAAAAAGCATTTTTACTTTTTCCTTGCTGTCTCTTTGTCACTAGCTCAAGGTAAATCCAATTTCATGGCAGGAAGACACTAAGCAGTCCAATCAAGAATGCCACATCATGGGAGAGATTAAGGCCTCTTCCCAGTGATCAGCTCTGACTCACCAGCCATTCAAGTGACCCACCTTGGAAGCACTGCTTCAAATCATGTACCAGACTTAGTAAAACTCTGAACCGAGTCCAGGCCAACACCCTGATCCTATGGCAGACCCTGAGGTAGAATCACTCAGCAAAGCCGCTCTCCACTGCCCTGATCCACAAACTACAAGATGCTAAGTTGTAAGGTCATTAGATGGCTAAACCATTAGGCTCTATTTAAACTCATTGTACATATTTTAATAGAAATTTTATTCATCTCCATAACTCCCCTTTGTAGGTATGAACTTTCTTAAATTGAGCACATATAATTTGTTTCAGAGTGGACATGAGGTAGGAGTAGATCTTTCTTTACTGAGTGGTGACTGAGAGACATCTTATCCTGAAGCAAATCATGTACCAAGCTCAGAGAGCAGAGGTTTATTTTTTACATTATCCCTCAAAGCACAGAAAAGAAAGAGATTTCTTAGCATAGTAATGCACAAAAGCTATACTAAGAGGCAGCCACTCTTGGCAGTATAAAAGGTCTGGATTGTCTATAGATGTTTGACCCTGAGGCCATATCATCCAGCTTCCTTTTTGTTGTTTTGTTTCATCTCTACTAAAATTTATTGAATTTTCCTTTCAACCAACAAAACCACTACCTTCTTGTTTCAACAATAAAAATAAAACAACTGCTGCATATACAGAAAAAGCCAAAAAATTCCCCCTTTTTCTACTTTTCCAAGGTAATCAATGTTAATGCTTGTTATATATCTTTTTATCCCTTTCTTTCTGCATTGACAAATGCAAGAAATACATAGTTGTTTTTTTTCTTTTTTTTTTTACTGAGTGATTCATATGCATTACTCTTAAATATGCTTTTTTTTCACTCAGTATGTGACAGCCATCACATCATATTCATACAAATAAGCTAAACTAATTGTTTTATATAGTTGCAAGATATTCCATAGAGTGGGTGGACAATAAATGATTCAAATGTTATGCCCTTGTTTATAATTTCTAGCACTTATAGTTAAAACGTAATACACGGGGGCCGGGGAGATGGCTTGGTGGAATAAGCACTTCCCTGGCAAGTGCAAGGCCCTGAGTTTAATCCTCGGTCCCACCAAAAAAAAAAAATGTAATACAAGGTCAAGAATGTGACTCAACAATAAAGCAATGGCCTGACACATGGAAAGCACTGACTTTGATCCACAGCATTATAAAAAAATAAAATAAGAATGTGCATGAGTATAATACATATAAAT
The DNA here is from genome assembly GCA_004027165.1 of Ctenomys sociabilis. Taxonomy (NCBI): domain Eukaryota; kingdom Metazoa; phylum Chordata; class Mammalia; order Rodentia; family Ctenomyidae; genus Ctenomys; species Ctenomys sociabilis. The sequence goes on along the minus strand of PVKA01020856.1, from coordinate 19,744 downwards.
ATCATATGTGATATATAGTGCAACAATCATATTTTCAAATATATCTTCAAATACTGAGACATACAAGCATTATCCTTTGGTTACTTGTGACTAAAAAGTATTTTTTAATTGTGTCATGATTCCTTGGGTAAATTAAAATTTTCATAATGTTTGTAGCCTTTCACAATTGAACCACCTATATACAAGTTTCTATTTGTCCATATTCTTGGGTTTTTTTTTTTTTTTATGTATTTGATACAGAGTCTTACTACACAGCTCAGATTCATGGGGATCCTCCTGTTTTCAGCCTTTCCAGTGCTAGGATTACAGGCATGCACCAACTTGCCTGGTCTAGGTGGTCCGTTCAGCACAGCAAGGGGTGGAGCCAACATGGCACATGGTGCAGGGGATCGAGCCCTGGTCCTTGAACTCGTCTAAGCAGGCACTTAGTCCACTGAACTATCTCAGAGTTATCTTGCAGGTCCATGAGCTATCTTGCCAGTCCCATATTCTTGATATGGCTACAAAAGTTCTACATTTGCATAGTTTAGAATGAAAATAGCACTTACCTATTATTTATGTTGGGCATGTTTTTCATGTATTTGCCTGTATTTTCATCTTCAATAGATTTTCAGGAGATAATAAAAGAGAGTGGGCATTGCATTTTGTTTTGTTTAATTTTGTTCTTCATCTTTTCATTGATCTGTGATACTAGTGACACAGGGAGAAAAACTGATCTCAGGTGGGTGACCTCCAAATGATAAGCTGAACCTCCAAATGACATAGGGAAAAATGATCTCTGGACCTGACCTGCACAAGTTCGTGTTCTCTAAAACCAAAGAATGAATTTTAGGAACAAACGGAGGTTATGAGCAGAATAGATTTACTGAGGGAAAGAAAGCTCCTGTCCAAGAGAGGGACAGAGTTCCTCAAGAAGCTGTCTCTTCCAGGACTTTTATAGAGGAAAACCATATGGTAAGGCGGGTCTAAGGTGGTAAAGACATGGGAACTCGCTTAGGTGGACAAGAGATGGGACAAAACTATGGTCAACCAATGAGATTACAAGCACTATTGCTCAGGTAAAATTGATTAAGTTCAGAAACAAATAGGGAAATGAGTCATGTAGCCAGTGGGCATGAAAATGGGGTAGGATCTCTTCCTGTTGAGGGTTGGGCTAGTGGCTCAATAGGGCTCTTTCAAGGTGGTTGATACCTATTTAGAATACCAGTCCTTGATGCCCATCCCTAGAAAAGTATGTAGCTGTGTTTCCTCTTTTGTCTTGGTCTTGAGGCATGGCCCATAAGGAGTGTCTGTCTCTTCCAAGTTGCAAAGTCACCTTGTCTGCCATCTTGTCTACTTGAGGCCTGGCCCTGTCTGACTTCCTAGAATATTTCTATCTAACTCAGCTGCCTACAATACTACAAGTTGATACTGAGGCACTAACACTGAGCTATCTTCCAAGGTCTTTCAGACAGTCTCAACAATTTGTTAAGTCCCCTAGACTGGGCTCAAACTTGTGATTTTCCAGCCTCACTATATTTTTTTAATTGTGATGGGCTAAAAAAGCTATAATTTACAGCAGTGTTAGACTAAAAGCAAAGTTGAGAAGAAAATAGTTTCTTTATACTGACTTGACCCCCAGATATATAGCCTCTGTCATCATCAACACAGACCCACATGGTTCAATCCTTGAGCCAATAACGAAACATACAAATCACTACCAAACAATGCTTGTAATTTACAGGAGCATTCATCTTGATATTGTATATACTGGAAGGTTTGACAAATTCATAATATGTACTTACTAGTATAGTATATTACCTTTTATAATGTGGGTGAGTTCATCAAATCACATGAAAGTCTTCACAAGAAATTTGACCTCCTTGGAGGAAGAGGGAGCTCTTCCAGGAGACCACTATGGACTCACACTATACAACTTAGTCTGGCTGAAAGACTAAAACAGAAAGGTTTGAAAAGAAGGTACTATCATATTTTCAAGCCAGGGTCTTCTTTAACTTGTGGTAAGGAAAGTCAACTCCACACAGGTAGTAGATCACCAAACCAGGAGCAGAATGCCAAACCACAACTTGGAGGAGGATGTGATACAAGTCTGTCTATAGCATCTTTTCTATTAGTCAGTACTCTAGACTGCTATACAATTCATTGTGAATTATCTTCCTGGAGGTCTTGTGCAATAAAGCAATACAGTTAAGATCCCCATTCAGGGGCATCTGCACTACCTAAACCTCCAAGCTCGTATCTGAGTGACCAGTGTGGGTCCAGTCCACAAAAACAGCTTTCTACCTACTTCATGACTATCAGGGAAATATATTATTGAAAGCAAGTGGAGATCCATGCCAACTCCTAGGCAGAAGGTCACAAACCACCTTTAACTTTCAAGCAGCCAGTGAAAGACACATAGATCTCTTCCACAAAATTCCTCAATAGATCAGGCTTCTGTGGCTCAGCTACAAAATCTACATTGGTCAGCCTCTGTTCCTGTTTGGTTTTGCTGACAGTTTAGGAGGTTTTAGCCTGAAACCAGGTGGTGCAAGATAGGAAAATCAGGGTGGAACAAAGCTCATCACATGGTGTCCAGGAAACACAGAAAAGTAGCAAAGCCACAGAGTAAAGTGCCAGGAACTATACACATTCCTAGGGACTGAAAACCAATTTCTGAATAGACTCCTCAGTGTCTATTCAGCTATGAACTCATCAATGTGAGATTAGTGCCCTCCTAGGTTTTTCTTTCTTTCTTTTTTTTTTTTTTTCGTACACAGGGTCTCACCATGCAGCCCACATTCATAGCGATCCTCCTGCTTTCTGACTCCCTATTACTGGGATTACAGGCGTGCACCACCACACCCGGACCCCATCGCTGGCTCAGCGCACCCGAAGGCGGGGCCAGTGTGGCAAGCGGAAGCAGGGATTGAACCCTGGCTGCTGCACTTACCTAAGCAAGTGCTTAGTCCACTGAGCTATACCGCTGGCCCTAGATTAGTGCCCTCCTAATTCAGTCACTTCTCTGGGAATCTATCAGCTCAGTGAGGTTGACAATCAAAATTAACCATCGCAAATGGCTACCAAAAAGTGAGGTATATTATGCTGAACAGGAAATTTATGGAGAATATGTGACTGAGCCAAGAAATATGGTCTCTGATGCTGCTCTTTGTTCTGGGTCTGATATGCCAGCTTCCAGGAGCTCCAGTTCCTGCTTACCAGGGAGGTAATGCACAGCTCTGCTCACCTCCCTCACACTTTGCTTATGAGTTAATGTCTAATTTTGCTAGATGACAGAATCTTAGGAGGCAGTTCTTATCACATCATCTGACAAGAACGAGAAAGAACAGAAAGGAGAGAAAGAAAGGGAGAGTTGTGGGATTCTGTAATTTCACAGTGCATAAGAAATTGAAACATAATGAAAAGAGGTTTTTCAAGGTTCAGCAAGCTAGCTCTGTAGACTAACCACCTTCATAGGCAAGCACAGGGACCAGGATTCCACCTCCGGCACCACCTCCCTTGCTGGCCCCACCCTCAGGTATGCTGAGCCAGCAGTCAAATCCAGGCATGGTGGCACATGCCTGTAATCCCAAATCTGGGAAGGCTAAAAGCAGGAGGATCATTGTGAGTCTGAGCTGTGTAGTGAGACCCTGTACCAAATACACAAATAGAAAATAAATATACACTAATAAAGTAGTCTTCAAACAAGAGTCTAGTATTGTTATAAGAGCTGAATGAAACTTTCCACATTTTCAGGAATACTGTGGAAAAAAAGTACAAGATCAAGGATGTATGATGATGTAACAGACGGTATTATATACTATTTAACACGTCTGTGTATCAGTGTTCTTTTTTTTAATTTTTGTTTTATTGAAGTACAAATATGGAAGAGACAATTTTAAGATACCTTAACAAGACGGATTTCATAAATTAATACATTGCAAACTGTTTTCATAATGTTTTGGTATCATAAAAAGTGTATACATGATATTATACTTACAGACACTATTATACCATATGTCTCATATCAGTAAATTAAGAGACTGCAGTTGTTTGCATATCTTATTTTTTATACCTGAATTACATCAAAGATTCAATAATTAATACTTTCTACATTGTTATGTAGAAAGCGATTGTCCATAGTACTAGAAGCCAACATAATATCCTGTCCAACCACTATTAGTTCAAATCTTCCACCTCATAGAATTATGTAGAAGCACAACGTTATCAATCCGAACTGTACTGTCCATACACACATATCATGATTCTTCCATTCTATACCCATTCCTTGCTCTACACCTGTCAGAGATGGGCACTCCATTGTCATTCAACTAACTTAGGTGTTTGAACTCGACAACACAATACAGCACACTCCAGCATTCCACAACAATAGTGAGTTATCCGAAGATGTTATCGACCATAGCCATTTACAGCTTACCTTAATATTATGGTCCCGAGATGTATACTTCATTTTTATACTTTTCTGCTAGATGGTTAAGACCTAGATAGAGCAAGACTTCTATACCAACACATGTACTTTATCTTTCTTATGAGGTCAGTGAAGTACCCTCAAGGTTTTTCTTATACTCATTTACCTTATTCTGTAGATGCTTTGTCTGTGTCATCCATGTGGATGAGTCACAGCCAGTGCTTGACAAGTTTACTCTCCATGAGAACCTGAGAGAAAGTTTTCTCTCCATGTGACTCTCCTCTGGCACACTGTAGATCTTCAATCTCGTTCCTCTGTGGCTCCATAATCACCTTGTTCAGAAAATTTGGAGCTCAACTGAGTTTCATGATGTTGCAGTACAGGTCCTCCTATGTCCTGAGTCTTCGCTGACCTTGAAAGGCTAGGGCCAAAATGTTGGCTGGCCTTGTGGTTCTTCTATTTCTCCAACTTTGATCTGTGAACTTAGGTTGTTAACCATGCAGAGGAAAAGCTGATTAGTATCCTGCAGCATATGCCATTCACTTTGCCTTATCTGACTCAACTGATTTTAGTTGTTGTAAGTTTCCATTTGCATTTCTGCTTTTCGCTTCTTATACTAGGGAGACTATACGATATTTACACATGTGTGTCTGGTTTATTGCACTTATGAGTATATGTTCAAGTGGCATCCACTCGGTATAAATGCTTCAAACTTATCATTCTTTACACCTGAATAATACTCCATGATATAGAAATACCGCATCTTTCTCAACTATTCCTCATATGGTGGACATCTTGGTTGATTCCAAGATTTTGCTATCACACATTGCGCTGCTATAAACATAGGTACACATATATCACCATGATAAAATGTCTTCAGTTCCTTTGGGAAAATTCCCAGTAGGGGGATAGCCGGCTTGAATGGGATTTCTAGTCCTACTCTTTTGAGGAGTCTCCACACTGACCTCCACAATGGTTGCACCAGTCTCCATTCCCACCAGCAGTGGAGAAGTGTTCCCTTTTCTCCACAACCTCTCCAACATTTGTTGTTGGTTGATTTCCTTATGATAACCACTCTTTCTGGAGTGAGATGGTATCTAGGTGTTGTTTTAATTTGCATTTCATGGATGACTAGTGATGTGGAGCATTTTTTCATATATTTATTCGTTTCTTTAATTTCATCCTCAGAGAAGTATATATTCATCTCTGATGCCCATTACTGAATTGGGTCTTTAAATTTGAGGGCCCTGTTATATCTTAGTTCTTTATATATTCTAGGCAGTAGACCTCTGTCTGATTTCTTATTACTTAGGATTTTTTCAAAATTTGTGGGTTGTCTTTTCACTCTGTTGGCGATTTCTTTTGACATGCAGAAGCGCCTTAAGAAGAGTTGATCCCAGTTGTTGATTCTTTCAAGTGCTTCCCATGCAAACATGTTTCTTCAGGAACTCTTTACCTACTCCTATGTCTTCAAGAATTCCTCCTACTTTCTCATCCAGGAGATTGAGTGTTTCTGTTTTAATGTTTAGATCTTTAATCTATTTTGATGTTAACTTAGTGTACAGTGATATAGCTGGGTCAAATTTTAGTTTTCGGCATGTAGAAAGCCATGTTTTCCAGTACCATTTGTTAAAGAGGCTATCTTTCTCCCAGTGATCTTGTTTAGCCCCTTTGTCAGATGGCTGAGTGTGATCATAGACACCTCTGCATTTTCTAATCTATTCCACTGATCCTCAGGTCTATTTTGTTGCCAATATCATGTTGATTTTGTCACAGTGGCTTTGTAGTATAATTTCAAGTCAGGAATTGTAATGCCTCCTGCCTTGTCTTGATTGGTCAAGATTGCCTTTGCTATTCTATGTCGTTCGTGCTTCCAAATAAATTTTAGAAATGATTTCTCTAGGTCTAGGAGGTATGTTGGTGGCAGTGTGATAGGGATTACATTAAATCTGTACAGCAATTTGGGGAGTATGGCCATCTACACGATGTTGGTTCTTCCTATCCAGGAGCATGGAATAGTTTTCCATTTTCTGAAATCCTCTGTAATCTCTTTTCTTAGGGTGTTGTAATTTTCTGTGAAAAGATCTTTGACTTCCTTGGTTAAGTGAATCCCAAGGTATTTCATTTTCCGAGGTGCTATTGTAATAGGTATTGTTTCTATTGTTTCCCTTTCAGTGTGCTTGTTATCTGTGTAGAGGAATGCTATTGACTTGTGAGTATTGATTTTGTATCCTGCTATGCTACTGAATTTCCCTATGAGTTCTAGTAGTTTCATGGTGGAAGTTTTGGGGTCTTTACCAAGTAAAGTATCATGTCGTCTGCAAAAAGTGATAATTTAACTTCTTCTTTTCCTATTCTTATTCCCTTTATTTCTCCCTCTTTTCTAATGGCTGTTGCTAAGGATTCCAAGACTATATTGAATAGGAGGGGTGAGAGAGGACATCCTTGTCTTGTACCTGATTTAAGAGTAAAAGATTTCAGCTTTTCCCCATTTAGGATTATATGAGCTTTTGGGTTGTCATAGATGGCTTTTATCAAGTTAAGATAGAGTCCATCTATTCCAATTTTCTGTAGGACCTTGAACATGAATGAGTGTTGGACTTTGTCAAAGGCTTTCTCTGCATCAATTGAGATAATCATGTGGTTTTTAGATTTTAGTCTATTAATATAGTGTACTACATTTATAGATTTTTGAATATTGAACCATCCTTGCATCCCTGGGATGAATCCTATCTGGTCATGCTGTATGATCTTCTTGATGATTTGCTGTATTCTATTTGCCAGGATTTTGTTGATTATTTTTGCATCTATGTTCATGAGGGAGATTGGCCTGTAGTTCTCCTTTTTGTTTGTGACTTTCCCTGGTTTTGGAATCAGTACAATACTTGCCTCGAGATATGATTTTGGGAGAACTGTTTCCTTTTCAACTTTCTTGGTCAGTAGGCTTTTTATTACGTCTTGTATTTTGTTGGCTGTTATCGGCTTATTGAGAGTTGTTATATCTTCTTGATTTAGTTTTGGTAATTTGTACCTTTTGAGGAATCTGTGCATTTCTTCCATGTCTTCTATTCTGTGAGCGTAAACATTCTCAAAGTAAGTATTAATAATCTTCTGAATTTCCACTGGGTCTGTGGTGATTTCACCCTTTTCATTCCTTATCGCTTGTACTTGAATTTTCTCTTGCCTCTTTTTGATGAGGTGGATTCTTTGAACTGTTTTCTTCATCTCAATTGAATTAATTTCTGTTTTAATCTTTATGATTTCTTCCCGTCTTTGTGCTCTGGGTTTCGGTTGCTCTTCTTTTTCTAGTTGTCAGAGGTGAAACATTAGGGTGATAATTTGTTCCCATTCTGTTTTTCTAATGTGTGAATTCATAGATATGATTTTCCCTCTAAGAACTGCTTTCATTGCATCCCATAAATTCCAGTAAGTTGTACTTGAATTTTCTTTGAATTGTAGATATTGTTGAATTTCTTCTTGAATTTCTTCTGCAACCCATCGATTGCTGAGTAGGGTGTTGTTCAGTTTCCATGAATTTAGCCGGTTTTTCTGGTTTCTTTTGTCATTTATTTCCAGTTTCATTGCATTGTGGTCAGATAGTACGCATGGGATAATTTCTATTTTCTTGCATACACTTAGGTATAACCTCTGTACTAGTATGTGGTCTTTTTTGGAAAATGACCCGTGTGCAGCTGAAAAAAATGTGTATTCAGCTGTGGTTGGGTGGAACACTCTGTATGTGTCCACCCGGTCCATTTGTTCCAAGCTCTGGCTCAGTTCTGCTCCTTCCTTGCTAACTTTTTGTCTGGTTGACCTATCTTTTTTGAGATAAGGGTGTGTTAAGGTCTCCTGTTAAGATTGTGTTCTTAGACAATAAGTTTTTCATGTCCTTTAAGATTTGTCTTATGTAGTTGGGTGCTTCTGTGTTTGATGCATAAATATTTATGAGTGTTACTTCTTGCTCTTGAATTTTTCCCCTGACCAGTATATAGTGGCCTTCTTTTTGTCATTTGATTATTCTTGGTTCTAAGTTGAGACTGTCTGAGAACAGAATTGCTACTCCTGCTTTTTTCTGAGGTGCAGGGGCATGTAGTATTATTTTCCATCCTTTGACTTTGAGCCTATGAATTTCCTTTTAAGTTAAGTATGTTTCTTGTATACAGCATATTGTTGGATTTTGTTTCCTAATCCTTTGTGCCAGTCTATTTCTCTTAATTGAAGAATTAAGTCCATTTACATGGATGGTTATAATTGAAATATGTTGTTTTATGATTGTCATGATATTTGCCTGCTGGTGTTTACTCCTTTGTAACCTGTGTTTAATTGTCTGTCCTGTTTAGTGGGTTCCTTCCATTCTCATTCATTGAGTTCTGGTCATTGTGGTCTCTCTCTAGAACATCTTTCAGCAGCCAGTGAAGTGCTGGCTTTGTCATCATGAAATTCTTTAGTTGTTCTTTTTCATGGAAGTATTTCACTTCTCCATCAAACTTGAAAGAGAGTTTTGCAGGGTATAATAATCTGGGTGGAATTTGTTTTCAAGTAGGACTTGAAGAACTCTGCTCCATGCTCTCCTTGCCTTCATTGTTTGTGTAGAGAACTTGGCTGTAATTCTGATGGGTTTTCCTTTGAATGTGAGTTCCTTCTTCTCTCTAGCACCTTTCAGTATATTATTGTTGTGTTGGATTTCTGGGATTTTAACTATTATATGTCTTTGTGTGTTTCTACTTGGGTTGAAGTTATTTGGTGTTCTGTATACTTCAGTGACCTGAATGTTGGGTTGTTTCCTCATATTTGGGAAGTTTTCTGTGATTATTTCTCCCCAAATTCTTTTTATGTCATTTGTATTGACTCCTTCATTCTCATTGATACCAATTATTCTCACATTGTTCATCCTGGCATCATCTTGCAGGTGATGGATTATTTTTTCCTGCATTCTCATTGTTTTTAAGAGACCCTTTCTCACCTTTTCACTAGCTGCCCCGGCATCTTCAAGATCTGAAACTCTGTCTTCGTTTTCACTCAAATGGTTTTGTAGACCAGTGATTGCTATCTTTAGCTCTTCTATATCTCTTTGACTGTGTTTCATATGTTCTATTTCTTTTCTGTATTGCTCATTCAAGGAATCCATCATATTCCTGATCTCCTCAATTTTTTTATCCATGTCTTCTTTAGAGGTAGTTATTAATTCTTTTTGTGTGGTGTTTCTTCCAAGTTGGGTTTCCTGTGTGTATTTCTGGACTTGTTTCTATATTTCAGATGCTATGACTTCAAAGAATTCTTCTTTTTTCAAAGAATTCTTTTTTGATTTCAGAACTTATTTCTGCTTTGAGTTCCTCATGACCTTTCTGCTGTTGTTTCTTGCTTCAGATGCTGTTAATTCATATATTTTAGCTGGAATAGTACTCTCTGCACTTGTTCTGGGTGAGCATAGTTTTTCCACCCAATGTTTCTGGAATTCATTCTTTATTTCAGATACTATGTATTCAGGTATTTCTTTATTAATTTGGGGAATTACTTCTCGTTTTATTTTCTCTATAGCTTTCTGCTGTTGTTCCTCTGCTGCTGTATCTGTTAATTCATTCATTGCAGCTGAGCTAGTGTCCTCTGCCCTTACTGGTGAACTCGAGGTCTGGGATTGCGTTTTTCCCCTTCTCTTTGTCATTTTGTATAGCACTGACCTTTGACCTTTGGTGTAGAGCTTTGGTGCGGCTATCACCTTAGCTTGTTATGTGATTCGGGTGCCAGTCTATTAAGTTTGAGATTATCCAGCTATTCCTGTCCTGGATCTAGCTGTTGTGTTCCGTTCCTTTTTTTGCTGCAGCTCCTTTGTTTCCCCTCTGTTGGTTCCCTCTTCAGGCAAGCACGAACCGAACACACACTCACTGATGCCTGGTGAGTCGTGCAAATTCCCACTCACTGGGAGAGCTTGGGGCAGGATGCAGGAGACCGTTGGAGTCAACCGCTGTCTCTGGCCAGTTTCTGGGGCTGGGCAGGAGTGGGCGGGATCCTGTGTATCAGTGTTCTAATGTGTCTACTATAATGATGATAGTGAACAAGCTGGAAAATTTAGTGTGCATTATTCAGTGCTTACTAGAATCTAATATAAATTTTATTTACGTATTTATTTATTCATTGGATACAGGGTCTTACTATGCAGTTCAGACTCATAGTGATCCTCCTGTCTTAGCCTCCCTAGCCCTGGGATTACAAGCATGCCTGGTGTTCCAGGTCTGGTGCAGCATGCAGTACTGGTGATCAAACTTGCGTCCTTGAATTTTCCAGGCAGGTGCTTGAACCACCAACCTATCTTCCTAGCTTTAACATCAAATATAGAAGAATGCAGGATCTCTGTGTTTGAGCTGGAGACCAGAAGGATCCAGTCAAGGTTTGGAGCCCACAGCAATGTCATGTGCAAGTCTACACAGAAGGTCAAAGGATAATTTGCACCAGAAAGGCTCAAGGGCCAGTGCTGAAAAGCTGAAGTGTCTATGCCAAAAGTCTGAAGGATATGACCCAGAAAGCTGAAGGATCTGTACTGGAAGCAGGCAACAACGTCCAAGATGAAGATGACGATTGAAGCTCCCCCACAGAAGGAAAGCAGCCAGAGCTCCTTAGAAGAAAACTACAAATACTCTTCTGAAGAAAAGCAGACACAAGGAAGCTCCTTCCAAAGAATACCAGTTGAAATCCTTCCCTCCCATTTTCCTTTTAAATCATTCCAGCAACAAGCCTCTGTCCATGGATCTTCCACACACAGAACAAAGTTGAGCCAATTCAGCTAGACATTACCCATTCACAATGACAATTAGTCAATTAACTACCACAGAATATGACACTGTCCAAGGTTTTCAGGTGTATTTTGTGAGTAAGGTCCCCCAGACAAGAAAGTACATGAAGCTGACATCAGCAACAACAGTAACCAGACAGCTTTATTCTTGTGTATTGACTTGACTGTGTGGGGCACACATGGTTGTCTCCTCTAGGTCATGCCTATTTAACTGCACCCTATTGTGTTCTAAGGGTCGTGGCCTTACACTCTTCAGATACCCCTACCCTTGAAGCAATCTGTTATGTCTCCACACAGACACAAAACGAATGGATAAATGACCAATATACCATAGCCCAAGTTCGGAGTAACCTAGAGCATTGGCTTTGGCATCAGCAATTTTCAGAGTTAGCCTTAAAGTGTGAGAATAAACAGATAAGAATAAAAGCAGCTGTCATATATTTGTTCCAATTTACTTTTCACTTAAAAATATGCTTCATTCCCTAGAGTCCAAATACTTTCCAAAAACAGATGGAGGATTTTAGAGACATAAACTTTTTAATAATCCTCTCATATTTACAGTAGATGATATAATTGTATTCAGAACTTTGGAGGAGCATTTGAACACTTTCCTTAAGGCAACAAATTACCTTGGACTGGTTGGAGTATGTCACCTCTACGAAGACATATAGACATATGTTTCCCAATAAAGGATAAACATGGCCCTTGAAAGTTTTTGTCTCAGAGGTTTTGGTAGTTCATTATTCATTATAAAAACATTGTCAAAGTGAATACCAGAATGTTTGGCCTCTCATCATTTTGGTCTATGAATACTCAGCTAGCCCTAGAAATTCTGAAGATCAGGAAGATGTTCTGGAACACTTGTGAGCATTGGAAAGGTTGAGTACCAATTTCTGAACTGATGGGCTTGGGACACATGGAGCTAGAAGGAAACCTGTAACAGAGGTTCTGAATGGCGGTGGAAAGTGCAGCCATGGCTCCATCAGTTTTAGTGATTTGTGAGATTTTTACAATACACTTAAGCACAGAGCCAAAATATGAGAGTCAGTGTTCTACCCGGATGACTGAGAAAGGAAGACAGGGGCATTTATTAATTAGAATATTATCTGACAGGAAGGTTTGAAATTTCATGAAGTAGTAACACCTCTTCAGGAGCAGGTGAGGAATGCATACAAGGTCTCTCCTTCAGGAGTGCCTTGGATAACTTTTACCTGTTCTATTTTGAAGGCCATGAGGCTGTATTTGATGGCAGCTATATGGGGTCCTCAGAGCTCAGGTCAACATGTGTCTCCTACAAATGAGGAGACAGAAACAGAAAAAAATGTATATTTAGGTGCTGTCTTTGGAAGGGGAATGTTTAGGGTTAGGGAAAAGATAGAGGGTCCCAGAGTATGAAGCATAGGATCATGTGGCATCTTCTTGTGTAAAGTTTAATAAAAATGTGTTTTAACTGTGATATATGTATAGGACATCTTACACTGGGGCCAGATGGGGCCATTTTCAGTACACTGATAGTGTACTGAAACACTTCCAGACTGGGCCCAACTGTGATGTTGAAGAGACACAGGTCATCTTTGACTGAGACACACACAGGCATGTGAGAGAGATACATGCTACAAAATCAGCTTTCTGTGTTGAACAGATATTACAGTTTGATCTAAAATGTCCCCCAAAAGCTTTATGTGTTCAGAGGTGGGGCCCTCAGAAGGTGATTTGATCATGTAATACTGAATTTATCAATGGATAAATCAATTAATTGAGGAACTCCTTGCTAAGTGCACTATTAGGAGATGTAGCCTGATTGAAGGAGGTGGTCATCAGACGTATGACCAGGAAGAGTCTATTATTGTGCTTAGCCTCTTCCACTCTCTGGTCTTCTTAGTCTCTCTTTGCTTCCCACTACCATTAAGTAAATAGAGGTAAATAGCTTTCTCTTGACAGACCTTTCTGCTGTGTTTTTTTTTTTCCTTAGGAAAAACGATCCATGGATTCAAATCTTTGAGCCAAAGCAAATCTTTCTACTTTCATTTGCAAGTGTCAACTATTCTTATCTAGTTATTTAAAAAGATGGCTAAGACAGCCTCTTTCATTGATGGTAATTACTGGAATAATGATACTCTCTTTAAGAAATTGTGCTGGAAAGTTGACTTTCCACAAGCTAAACACTAAAAATAGACCTCTGTCTACCACATGCAGTAAACTACAGTCAGAATAGTTCAAAGATCAAAGTATTAAAACAGAAACACTGAATCTACTGGAAGACAAAATAGGTAGAAATCTTGAAGACAGAGGGGTAGGCAGGTACTTCATGAAAAAACACAAACTGCATGAGAAATGCTCCAAAGAATCAATAACTAGGATCTCATTTTATCAAACAGTTTTATGCACATCAAAAGAAATCAAAATGAAAAAGAAAACCCAGCTTGAAAAAAAAGTATTATTGGACTGTCCCTCAGACAAAGACTATCTAGAACATATAAAGAATCGAAAAAAATCAAAGAACACAAATTTGAAGATCCAATCCAAAACTGGAAATCATGAGCTAGGGAGGTAGCTCAGCTTAGTGGCTTAAGCAATTTCCTGGCAAGTGCAAGGTCTTGAGTTCAACTCCTGGTGCCAATAAAAAAAAAAAAAGGAAGGGGGCATCTGAGATGAATACAACAATTTTTGGATGAAAAAAAAGTACAAATGGAAAATAAATACATGAAAAAAATGTTCAGCATCATTTGTCATTTGAGAAAAGTAAGTTAAATCAGAGATTCCATCTCATCCCCAGAATGAATGGCAATGGGGTTGGTGTGGGGGGAAAAATGAACCCTTTTCCACAGCTGGTGAGAGTGTAGACTGGTGCAACAATTATAGAAATCAGTATGGAGATTCCGCAGAACACTAAGATTAGATGTCCTATTTCACCTAGCTATTTCCCTTCTGGGTAACTTCCCAGAAGAATTAATATATCATGTCACAGCACTATATATGCATTTATAACAGCACAGTTATATATGTATTTATAACAGCACAATTTCTAATAGCTAAATGCCAATCAAATAAGCAACGAATAAAAAAGATGTGGGGTTTTTATACAATGGAGTACTACTCAGCTATAAATTAGAACAAATTCAAGGTTTTCTTTTTTTCTGATTTTATTTTATTTTATTGAGGAACAAATAGCAATGAGATAGTTTCAAATCAAATTAGCAGGACAGATTCAATAATTAATACATTGCATATTGTTTTCGTAGTGGTTTGTTGTCATACAAAGTGCATACATGATATTCTACTTACAAACACTGTAAGAGCAGATGTCTCTAATCAGTGAATTAAGAGATTATAGCTATATACTTACCTTAATTTTTTAAAGCAGAATTATAGTACAGTTTCAATAATGAATACTTCAGACCTTTTCATCTTCCTAGTGGTGGTCCATAGTACAAGAATCCAACAGAATATCCTCTCCAAACATTATTAGTGCAAATCTTGCTTCTCATAGAATTACACAGAAGTACTGCATATTTATCCTGACTGTACTGTTTGTACACACACATCATGATTCTTCCTTACTATTTCCTTTTTTGTGTGTGTGTAGACCTGTCAAAGATGGCCACTGCATTGTCATTCAACCATTATAGGTACCTGAACTCAGCAAAACAATCAAACACAGTCCAGCAGTCCACAATAATAGTGAGTTATCTGAAGAAGTTGTTGATTAGAGTCATTTACAGCTCAGCTTATTATTATGGCCTTATTTTATATACCTCATTTCTACAATTTTCTGCTTTATGGTTAAGACCAAGATAAAGCAAGACAAAAAATGTAGCTTTTGTATCTTCTGAGGTCAGTGAAGTCCCCTCAGGGTTTATCTTGTAATCCTATACCTCACTCTGTAGATCCTTTGTCTGCATCAGCCATGTGAATGAGTCACAGCCATTGCTTGACCAGCTTGCTCTCTGTGAAAGCATGAGAAAAAGTTTTCTCACCATGTGACTCTCCTTAAGCACATTGTAGATCATTGATCACCTCCCTTTGTGTTTCAGGAATCTCCTTGATCAGAAAATTTGGGGCACAACTGAGTTTTATGATGTCACAGTACAGACTGGCCTCTGTCCTGAGTGTTCACTGACCTTGAAAGGATAGGGCCAAAATGTTGGCTGACCTTGCATCACTTCCATTTCCCCAATTTTTGATCTGTGAACTTATGTTGTTAACCATGGAGAAGAGAACCTGATTAGTACCATGCTACATGTGCAGTTCAGTTTACCCTAACTATCTAACTAAGTCTTTTTTTGTTGTTATATCTCTCTATTTATATTTGTTCTTTTGGTTTCTCATACTAGGGAGACCATATGATATTTCCACATGTGTGTCTGGTTTCTTTCACTTATGAGTATATGTTCAAGTGGCATCCATTTCAATATAAATGCTTCAAGTTTATCATTCTTTATAGCTGAGTAATATTTCATTATATAGAAATACCACATCTTTTTCAACCATTTCACATGTGACAGGCATCTTGATTGTTTTCAAAATTTTGTTATCACAAATTGTGCTGCTATAAACATAGGTACACACATATCACTATGACATAATGTTTTCAGTTCCTCCAAGAAAATTCCCAATGGGGAGAGAGCTGGCTTGAATAGGATTTCCAGGCCTACATTTTTGAGGAGTCTCCACGCTGACCTCCACAATAGTACCAGTCTACATTCCCACCAGCGGTAGAGAAGTGTTCCTTTTCCCCACATCCTCACCAAAATTTGTTCTTGGTTTATTTCTTTACAATAGCCATTCTTTCTAGAGTGAGATGGTATCTCAGTGTTGTTCTAATTTGCATTTCATGGATGGCTAGCGATGTGGAGCATTTTTTCATATATTTATTTGCTTCTTTAATTTCATCCTCTGAGAAATGTGTATTCATCTCAGATGCCCATTTCTGAATTGGGTCTTTAAATCTGAGGGCCATAATATATCTTAGTTCTTTATATATACTAGAGAGCAGACCTTTGTCTGAGTGCTTATTAGTTAGGATTTTTTTGAAATTTGTTTGTTGTCTTTTCGCTATGTTCACAATTTCTTTTGACGTGCAGAAACTCCTCAAGAAGAGTTAATCCAAGTTGTTAATTCTTTCAAGTGTTTCCCATGCGAATATATGTTTTTTCATTAACTCTTTGCCTACCCCTATGTCTTCAAGAGTTCCTCCTACTTTCTCATCCAGGACATTGAGTGTTTCTATTTCAGTGTTTAGATCTTTAATCCATTTTGACTTTACCTTAGTGCATGGTGATACATCTGGGTCAAGTTTTGGTTTTCGGTGTATAGAAAGCCAGGTTTTCCAGCACCACTTGTTAAAGAGGCTATCTTTCCTCCAGTAAGCATGTTTGACCCCATTGTCGAAGATCAGGTGGTGGAGTGTGTTCGCAGAGACTTTTGCATCTTATAATCTATTATATTGATCCTGCGGTCTGTTTCATTTGTAATACCATGTTGATTTTATCACAGGAGCTTTGTAGTATAACTTCAAGTCAGGAATTGTGATGCCTGCTGTCTTGTCTTTGTTGGCCAGGATTGCCTTTGCTATTCTAGATCTTTTGTGGTTCCAAATAAATTTTAGGAATGATTTCTCTAGGTCTGGGAGGTATGTTGGTGGCAGTTTGATAGGGATTGCATTAAATCTTTACAACAATTATGGGGGTATAGCCATATTCACAATGCTGGTTCTTCCTATCCAGGAAAACAGTGAATATCTTTCCATTTTCCGATATCTTCTACGATCCTTTTTGTTAGGGTGTTGTAATTTTGTGTGAAAAGATCTTTGATTTCCTTGGTTCAGTGAATTCCAAGGTATTTTATATTCTGTGGTGCTATTGTAAAACATATTGTGTCTATAGTTTCCTTCTCAGTGTATTTGTTATCTGTGTAGAGGAATGCTACTGAGTTTGTAGTTTTAAGTTTGTATTCCGCTATACCACTGAATTACTGTATCAATTCTAGTAGCTTCTTGGTGGAATGTTTTGGTTCTTCCAAGAAATGTATTATGTCATCTGCAAATAGTTATAACTTAACTTCTTCTTTACCTATTTTTTGCCTCTTATTTCTTCCTCTTGTCTAATGGCTGTTGCTAATGATTGCAAAACTATACAGAATAGGAAGGGTGATACACAACATCCTTGTCTTCTACCTGATCTAAGAGAAAAAGTTTTCAGTTTTCCCAATTTAGAATTATATTAGCCATTAGGTTGTCATACAGGCTTTTATCAAGTTGAGGTAGAGGCCATCTATTCCAATTTTCTATAAGGTTTTGAACATTAATGAGTGTTGGACTTTGTCAAAAGCTTTTACTGCATCAATTGAGATTATCATGTGGTTTTCAGTCTATTAATATAGTGTATTACATTTATAGATTTTAGAATATTGAATCATCCTTGCATCCCTGGGATGAATCCTACCTCGTCATGGTGTATGATCTTCTTTATGATTTGCTATATTCTATTTGCTAGGATCTTATTGAGTATTTTTGCATCTATATTCATGAGGGAGATTGTCCTGTGGTTCTCCTTTTATGTTGTATCTTTCCCTGGTTTTGGAATCAGTATAATACTTGCCTCCAGAAATGATTTTGGGAGGACTGCTTCCTTTTCAATTTCACTGAAGAGTCTGAAAAGTGTAGGGATTATATCTTCTATAAATTTCTTGTAGAATTCAGCTGTGAATCCATCAGGACCTAGACTTTTGTCGGTAGGCTATTTATTACATTTCGTATTTTGTTGGCTGTTATTGGCTTATTGAAAGTTGTTATATCTTCGTGGTTCAGATTTCATAATTTGTACCTTTCAAGGAATCTGTCTGTTTCTTCTGTGTCTTCTATTCTGTGAGCGTAAAGATTCTCGAAGTAGCTACTGATAATCTTCTGAATTTCCGCTGGGTCTGTGGTGATTTCACACTTTTCATTCCCTATTGCATGTACTTGAATTTTCTCTTGCCTCTTTTTGATGAGGTTGGCTAGAGGCTTATCACCTTTATTTAGTCTTTCAAAGAACCAACTTTGTGATTTGTGGATTCTTTGAACTGTTTTCTTCATCTCAATTGAATTAATTTCTGCTTTAATCTTTATGATTTCTTCCCATCTTTGTGCTCTGGCTTTTGTTTGCTCTTCTTTTTCTAGTTGTTGGAGTTGCAACATTAGGGTGTTTATTTGTTCCCATTCTGTTTTCCTAATGTGTGAGTTCATAGCTATGATTTTCCCTTTGAGAACTGCTTTTATCACATCCCATAAATTCCAGTAAGTTGTGCTTGAATTTTCATTGCATTGTAGATATTGTTGAATTTCTTGTTTAATTTCATCTGTGAGCCATTGATTGCTGAGTAGTTTGTTGTTTATTTTCCATGAATTTAGCCGATTTTTCTGGTTTCTTCTGTCGTTTATTTCTTTCGTTGCATTGTAGTTGGATAATATGCATGAGAAAATTTCTGGTATCTTGCATACACTTATGCATGACCTATGGACTACTATGTGCTCTATTTTAGAAAATGACCTGATTACAGCTGAAAAAAATGTGTATTCAGCTGTGGTTGGGTGGAACATTCTGTATATGTCCACCAGGTCCATTTGTTCCAAGCTCTGGTTCAGTTCTGCTACTTCCTTGCAATTTTTTTTGTTTGGATAAGGGAGTGTTAAGTTCTCCTGTTAAGATTGTGGTCTTAGATATTAGGTTTTTCATGTCCATTAAGATTTGTCTTACATAGTTGAGTGCTCCAGTGTTTGGTGCACAGATATTTATGAGTTTTACCTTTTCCTCTTGAATTTTTGCCCTAACCAATGTAAGTGGCCTTCGTGTCGTTTGATCATTCTTGGTTTGAAGTTGAGACTGAGAACAGAACTTCTACTCCTCCTTGTTTCTGAGGTTCTGAGGCATGTAGTATTGTTTTCTATCCTTTGACTTTGAGCCTATCAATGTCCTTTTGAGTTAAGTGTATTTCTTGTATACAGCATAATGTTGGATTTTGTTTCCTAATCCACTGTGCCAGTCTATTTCTCTTAATTGGTGAATTGAGTCCGTTTACATTACAATTGAAATGTGTTGTTTTATGATTGTCATGATATTTACCTGCTATTGTTTACTCCTTTGTATCCTGTGTTTAATTGTCTGTCTTGTTTAGTGGGTTCCTTCTGTTCTCATTCGTAGAGTTCTGGTCATTGTGGTCTCTCTCTAGAACATCTTTCAGCAGCCTGTGTAGGGATAGCTTTGTCACCATGAAATTCTTTATTGTTCTTTGTCGTGAAAGTATTTCACTTCTCCATCAAACTTGAAAGAGAGTTTTGCAGGGTGTAATAATCTGGGCTGGAATTTGTTTTCACACAGGACTTGAAGAACTCTGCCCCATGCTGTCCTTGCTTTCATGGTTTGTGTAGAGAAGTCAGCTATAATTCTGATGGGTTTTCCTTTGAATGTGATCTGCTTCTTCTCTCTAGCAGCTTTCAGTATATTATTTTTGTCTTGGATTTCTGGCATCTTGACTATTATATGTCTCGGTTTTTTTTTTTTTTTTTTTTT
>PVKA01020855.1:0-39625 GCA_004027165.1 Ctenomys sociabilis | reverse complement strand
CTTCACCATCCAAACATCCTATTATCTACTCCAAAAATACATGGTAAAGAACTTATTTTCCTATTACATTTTGCAGAGCATGTTTGTTGATCATTGACTCTATTCATAGAAACATTGTGTGATTTTTAGAAGAAGTTCTATCCTAGAAATGTATCTATCTTTAGGGTCAGGCATGGTGGCTCATGCCTGTAATTCCAATACTCAGGAGGATGATGCAGGAGGATAACTGGGAGTTTGAGGTCAGCCTGGACTACAAGTGAGACCTTGTTTCAAAGAAAAAAAAGGAGAAGAAGAAGAAGAGGAGGAGGAGGAGGAAGAGAGGAAGAGGAAAAGGAAGAAGAGAGGTAAAGGGAAGGGATGAGAAGAAAGAGAAAAAGAAAGAAAGAAAGAAAGAAAGAAAGAAAGAAAGAAAGAAAGAAAGGAAGGAAGGAAGGAAGAAAGAAAGATCTTTATTCTGCTCACTTTTACATGGAAAAGAAGAATGATTTCAACGACCACAGCAGTTCATAAATCTCTTTGATCAGGAATTAGAGGAGGTACTGAGAACCTCTCCCCAGCTGGCTCATTCTGCCAGGCAAGGCAGCACAGCTAGGTCATCTTTCTTTGTAGATTTCTGATGCAGAACCGTGGGCTGGAGAGAACACACCTGCGCTGCTGGCGGGGACCTGGGTTCCCCGGCTGTGCGGTGACAGCAGCTCCCTCACGCCATTTGTCTCTCCCAACTGCAACGCAGTTCACACCCTGGAATCCAGGACTTTGGCAAAGCAACTGTCAACTTGGAGAAGAGAAACAAGATCAAAGACGCAAAATGAAAGATTAAACAGTCCAGTTAAGAAAACACAACTTTGCAAATATTCAATTTTGCAAATATCCAGAATTTAGGAAATCACATGAATGCTTTCTTTTTATTTTATTTTATTGAGAAACAAATAGCAATGAGACAGTTTCAAAACTGATTAATAGGACAGTTTCAATAATTAATACATTGCATTTGTTGTCTTCATAGTGGCTATTCATAGTACAAGATGTAGACATGATATCCTGCCCAAACACTGTTAGTACCAATCTTTCATACAATATTTTATGAATAAAATTAAAACTATTTAAGGAAATACTTTTTTTAAATTGATGTATTTAGTACAGGGTCTCACTTGGCAGCTTGGACTTGTAGTGATCTTCCTGCTTTCAGCTTCCCCAGCATTGGGATTACAGGCATTCGCCACCATGCCTGATCTCAGTTGCTGTCTCAGAGCACCCCAGCGGTGGGGCCAGAGGGCATGGGGGATTGGGGACAGACCACTGCTCCCTGTGCTTGATAAAGCAGATGCTTAGACCACTCAGCTATCTTGCTGGCCCTAAGGAAAGGCTTCTTACATAATGTTATTTACTGTCAGCTCTGTGCTGATTTTATAAGCATGGAGAACAAAACATGGAAACTTCTGAGACTGCTTCCTCAGCATAAAGCTTTGCTTCCTTACTATGTGCAGAGCAGGAGGATGTATGGCTAGTCATGAGGTGCGTGCATCCTCTCCTAACCCAGTTATGTCACGTTGCTTCCTGCCTCTGAGAGAGTTGTATTAGTCTTATTGTCATTACTGGAACTCTGGAGGCAAGGTAACTTATAAAGAAAGAAGGTTTATTCAGCTCAGAGTTTGGAAAGTCTAAGCAGTCAGGCCCAGGCTGCAGTGAGGGTGTCCCCATCCTTATGACTTCGAGGCAGATGCAGGAGTGTGTGAGGACACAAGAGTCCACAACAGAACACAAGACGCTGAGGTGAGTGGGATCCTGAGTCCCTCCTTAGGGCAGCGCCCCCCACTGACCTAAGACCTCCCGCCAGGCCTTGCATCTAATGATCCCAGGTCCCAAAACAGCCACACTGTGGATCAAGGTCCTGATCCATCAGCCTTCAGTGAGCCGACAACATCTAAAACACAAAATCACCACTGTCTCAGTCGCTGTCCTCACCTCTGCGACAGTGTCCTGCAGCTTAATGGAGGACAGGTTCCTTTCAGCTCACGGTTTACAGTTCGTGGAGGGCAGGCTCCATGGAAGGACCCAAACGAGGAAAAGGCGCTCCATTTATGGCGGCCAGGGAGAGGAGACAGGAGCCAGGACCCAGGAAGGGAGTCGGCGCCTCCTGGCCACACGCCCCCAGGGAGCTGCCTCGACCCGGGCCCCTAACAGCAGGCCAGCATCAGGCTTCATAACTCAGTCACCTTCCAAAGACCTGACCTGCAGTGCATGAGGCTTGCGGGGGACATCTAAGTGTAAACGGTGACAACCATGTATATATTCTGCTCCATTATTGTGTCATGTATTATGTCTACTTTGTTTATTTTTACTTGAAGCAAATCTAGATTCTTCACTTTGGTCTATTCTTTTGTATAGAAAATAAGTGCTGGAATTTAACAATTATTTGTTCGTCTTGTATTTTTTCTTGATAAATACATTCATGCCACCATTCAAAGGGCTTTCAGGCACATAAATTTACCTGTGTGTTTAAACTTTTTTTTTTTTTTTTTTGCGGAACCAGAGATTGAACTCAGGTTCTTGAGCTTACCAGGGAAGCGCTTATTCTACTGAGCCATTTCCTCTGCCCCTAAACTTATTAATAAGTTATTATTACAGGGTCAGTGAGATAGCTCAGGGGACTAAGCGCCTGCTTTGGCAAGCATGGGGACCTGTGTTCAATCCCCGGTCCTGCATGCCTCTCCAGCTCTGCCCCGAGGGTGTGCTGAGCGAGCAACAGAGCCAGGATGTGGTGGCACACATCTGTAATCTCAGTGCTGGGGAATCTGAAAGCAGGATGATCACCATGAGTCTGATCTGCATAGAGAGATCCTGTACCAAATACACAAATATATATATATATATATATATATATATATATATATATATATATATATAAAGTTGTTATTAGCATGTTGTCACTTTATTCCAGGGTTCTTCCAGTATTGTTCTGATACTCTTCCTGAGATATGTGAAACATTGTATAGGTTTTCAGTAATATGGCATTTTCAAACTACAAACAAATCACACAGACATTATATAACTATGATCTGTGTTTCCCCATGTTTATGCTAGCCTAAGAGCTAAATTTTTTCCTGTATTTTAGGGAAGGGTCTACAGGGTGTTCAGGGTCTCACTACCAGATCAGACTCATAGTGAGCCTCTTGTTTACAGCCTCCCAAGAGCTGGGATTACAGACACACGCCACCACGCCCAGTCTCTAAGAGCTAAATCTTGAAGTGGCCTGTATGTCCATTGACAGATGAATGAATAAGGAAAATGGCATATATCTTTACACACCATGGAGCACTGCTGTGCCCTAGAGAAAGGAAAACTTAGTTTGTAGAAAAATGGTGCGCCATGAGACCATGACATCACATGAAAGAAAACAGGCACACATTCTTCAACACTGCATGGCTTCTCTTGTATGAACAAGCCAAAGTATCTGTAAGGAGCAAAATAAAAAAACTGATGTTAAGAAGTAGGGCGGCAGATCTTTCTCAAAGGGGAAGGAGATTCAGAGGTGGAGGGAGGAGAAGGAAAGGGACCCAAGAAGGCATGGAGATGTGTGATGTGCAGGAACCAGGCCACACAAGGGTGTGCTCATTGTGTACTGTACAACCCACTAGTAGAAAAAAATCATAGTGCTCCCCTCACACTGCTTTCCAGTAAGGAGAATCAATCTATCAGTTACGAATAAGAACAAGATAATAAAAGAGTTTATGGTGATCATCCTGAGTGGAGATTTTCAGTACTTTAAACAGCAAAGGAGTGTAAGATGTCTCTTTGATACCGAAAAGTGGAAACCTGAAGCAGAAAATGTCCTTTTGAACACGTGGGCTTGAGAGCCGCTTGGGTGCCTCCAGAATCACACTGTGCTACCATGCCTCAGTGGCCCAAGCTCTGACAAGGTGGAGACAGTGCTGAATGGTTCTGTAATCAGAGCAGCAAAAGAATACATCGTGCCTCCGAGGGCTGGGGTCTAAAGGCACCTCAGATTAACATGCATGGTAGGTGCTTTGACTGCCTTTAATTACCTGGAAAACCCATGCCATGGTTGTACTCTTTAATGTGTTAGTGATTTTGTCCTGATGTAATAATAGATGCAGGCTTGAATTTATATATATATATATAACAAACACTCCACCACGCCCAGGCTCTAAGAGCTAAATCTTGAAGTGGCCTGTATGTCCATTGACAGATGAATGAATAAGGAAAATGGCATATACAGGTTCTCACTCTGCAGCTCAGACTTGTAGTGATCCCCCATCTCAGCCCTCCCCAGGGCTGGGATTACAGGCATGTACTACTGTGCCCAGTTTGTTGGCCAGCATGGTTCATCTGGGTTCCAATTCTGGCATGGCATGCGGTACTAGGGATCAAATACAGGTCCTTGTACTTGCCTAGCAGCCACTTAGACTGTTGAGCTATCTTGCCACTCCCTACGCTCGAATTCTTGTCTCTATTTCACCTGTTACTAACTGTTCTTCGCTGCCACAATACGAGTTTTCAGATTCTACTTCAAAGTCCTCTAATTTCCATTGGCCCTCACTTCCTGTGGTTTTGCTTCTTCTTTACCTTCCCTCGTGATATTTGCCCAATTTTTATGCTGTTAACCAGGAAAATTTTAAGTTGCATGCAAGATTCTTTTAAAGAAAAGTTTATCGCCTCTAGGCACTAATTCAGAAAATAGAAGAGCAGGCCACTCCACGTTCATGAGACTTATCACTGGACAGGGCGCTGTACTCCTGTAATCCTAGCACCCTGGAAGGCTGAGGCAGGAGGATCACAGGACTGAGCCGTGCCTGGGAAGCTTAGTATCTTAGTGAGAACCTGTCTCACAAGAAAAATAAAAAGGGTTGTGTATGGATGTAGCTCAGTATAAAGGCTCTTCATTCAATCCCCAGCACCCCCTGCCTCCCAATGTCCTACCTCCAAATGTAGATATTACCTAATGACAGGTAGAAACTCTCCATTGCATGTACCAGTCAAGACTGGGCATCAGCCCTCTCTGAAGGCTGCACAGCAACGGGGGGACACGCAAGCATCTGCATCGTTGCTCGGTTTGAGTACTAGGATGGGGTTTTCCTGTGAACCCGGTTCTGTTGGGTAGTGCCCCTTCTGGCCTGGGGTGCCCCGTATGTGTCACATGTGATTGGCTGTGATGAAGAACATGATTATATGCCAAGATGTGAGCCTTGTCTCACTACAATATTTTTTTTCTTCTCCTTACTTTATTTTTTTATATTTTATTGAGAAAGAAGCAATGAGAATTTCAAAACAGGTTAGTAAGAGAGTTACAATAATTAATGCATTGCGTACTGTTGGCTTTATTGTGGTTATTCAGAGTGCAAGATGCAGACATGATAACTTGTCTAAACACTATTAGTTCAAAACTTTCTTTTCACTGAACTAGGTAAAAATAGCTGTATGCCTATGCTACCTATTTTGTTTATACAGATATAGATATATATTTTTCCCTACAAAATGGTCATTTGTTTATATCCCCTTTTTTGTTTATTTTTGTCAGAGATGGGTATTACATTGCCATTCATATCTTGTAGGTTCAGGAATTTAGAAAAGTAATCCAATATAGTCCAGTAGTCTATAATAATAGTGGATTTTCCACATGACTGGTCAAGCCATGTCTGTGACTCATCTTTGTGGCTGACACTGACAAAAGATCTACAAGCTGCTACACAGAGTTTCAGGGTAAATCCTGAGGGGATTTGACTGACCTTGTTAGATACAAAAGTTACATTTCTTGTTGAATAGGTCTTGCTTTATCTTGGTCTTCACCACCCAGCAGAAAAGGATAAAATCGAGGTATAAAAAGTAAAGCCGTATTAATATGCTGAGCTGTAAAGGGCTCAAGTTAACAACTTCTGACATTGCCAGTCATGCTGATAACCCGCTACAATATGAGGAAGTCCTCATGGCCAGTAGTTTTCTCTGACTGGAAGAAGCAAAGGTAGCTATGGATGGGCATCCTATCCTCAGGAAGCTCACGATTTCATGGGAGTCTCATTTTAGGATCACGTTTACCATCAAACAGTGCAATGTGGCAATATTTCTGAATGGAGCTTGCTCCTTAATCTGGGTGTAGGACAATACTCACTCGCCTTTTGGGTGCACAGATATTTGAGAGATATTTAGAGGTGGGTGAATTGTCAGGAAAAGGAGGGAAGAGCTACTGGAACCCTTGCTGGAAAATGGGTGTTTAGAACTGAAATCTGTGAGGACAGAGGGTCAGGGAGCCGAGAGCTAACCACAGCATCTTGGTTACTCTTCTCTCCTTGCTGGGACAAATACCCAGACACCCGAAATGAAGGAAGGAAAGGCTTATTTAGCTCACAGTCAGTGAAGGTTTTAGTTTATACTCAGCTGGCTCCAGGGCAGAGTGGTACTGGCACAGCACCGCCATCCATGGTGGGGGCAAAAAGCAGAGGGCAAAGGGAGTGGCAGCAGCTCGGGCAGCTAGCCAGCCTCTTTCCCCTGCTCACATTGTAATGCATATTACCTGTCCCAGGGAGGGTGCAGCACCCACACCCACAATAATCAATCACCAACTCCAGAAGCCCATGATCGCCCTATGACCGCATGAGGCTTTGAGGGACAGCTAGACACAAAACATAACAGCGTGCGCTGATGCGGAAGGTGAATTAAGGTACGACCGAAGTGACCTAAATATGCCAGAGTAGAAGGCAAGGAGGAAGTGAAGGTGTCATCCTACGGAGAGGGAACTTGGAAATTTTAGTCTGTGGCAATCAGTTGTTTAGTGGTATAAAATAAGTCTGACTTGTGAAGTCAAGGTTGGAAGGTTTGGCGTGATGCCTGAATGGGGATAGTGTCACATAAATGTATCAGAATGGGCTGAATCAATAACACCAGTGACATTCTCTGCTTCCAAATGAAAACAGGCAGTCAAGAGAGTTTGAAGTATTGATCCAGATTGTTGTCCTGGAGCTCTCCCTTCAAAGTACAAACAATGAAACTGCTCTGTTTATTGAGCTGCTTCAAGCTGCTGCCAAGGCCAGCCACTGCTTCATCTGGTCTAGTTTCCCCTTTGAACGTCAGGAACTTGATGCTGAGCAGAGAAGACAATCTGTAATAACCATGCAGTGATTTCACTCTATAGTATATTCATTTATCACACATTTCAAAGGCACAGAAATGCATTACGAATTTCCATGGGAGCGTGAAATTGGTAATTGTAATATGTGTTTGAAGATCTCCTGAAAATGTAGAGTAAGTTTTGTTTCTGTCAGTGTCATTAAAGTTCCTTCATATTTGATAATTATGCTGTGTGTTGAGCCCTTTTACCATGAAGTCAGCAAATACTAATTTAACATGTGCCTCGCTTTTGTACTTAAAGCATATACTTTTGCTATTGTGCTCTGTGACCGATTACTAAAATCCTGTACCCACCACAATGATCAGAAAAGGTGGCAATAAGTAGAAACTATGAAGAGGGAAGTTTAGGCTCTTTAGTGAGAATTGGCAACTACTAGGGTAGTCCAAATAAAAACTTGGATGCCTCCATCTGTGTGTTACTGGTACATAAGGGTTAGGCAGAGATGAGGTACTCATTTGAAGGTCTAATGATAGAAAATATATCATAGGATTGAATTGCAGACATTTAATTAGGTGTGATGATCTTACAGCCCAATAATGCTTTCATGATCTTGCAGGAAGACCTGGAGGAATAGCTGTCTCAAATAACCTGTGAGCCATGGTATAGCATGGCATCTATCTCATAAGCACTACTCTTAGATATTAAGAATTTATTCAGTTTTGTCTGGAAATAATTAGAAACCTTTAAAGATTTCTTAGGCCTTGGATATAGCTCAGGGGCCTAAGTATCTGCCAAGCCAAGTGTGACCCTGGCACCACATGCAGTACTGGCCCTACACAGGGCTTGCCAAGTTGGCCATCAAGACCAGGCATGATGGCACACACTTGTAATCTCACTGCCGGGGTGGCTGAAACAGGACGATCACTATGAGTCTGCATGGTAAGACCCTGTACAAAATACATCTAATTAAAAAATAATGTAAAATAAAATAAAGATTTCTGCAGGAAAACATGGTGGGTCATGAGATTGTCTAGCTACTGTTAAGGTGATTTTGGTTTGTTCTTATTGAGACTTAAAAAGAAAAAAAAAAACAAACCCTGTCATACAGTTTATTTTAAACTCCTGAGGCATTGTTCTCTACTCCAGGTAGAAGAAAACTGAATTATGAGTGTTCTGTCTGAATCTGGCAGGTGTCAAAGGCTCATCTTAAATCTCCTTTGAGAAGCCTTGATTGAGTTTGGTTTTATTGTGAAGAGGGCTGTTGTCCCTGTGGTTTGTACAGAAGATTGACGGTGGCAGTTCAAAATATGTTGCAAGGTAAATTTCAGCAATCGCTAACAAGTTGCTAAAGGAAGGTATGGGTTGTATTTCTACTTAAATAAGTGCCAGCTTGTAGATGATATACAGATGTCATGCAGCTGCTTCAGATTCATTGTTTTTTTTTTAATGGAAGAGCATGTAGCCTTGAAGTGGGTTCTTCCCCTTTATTTTAAAGAGAAAAAAGGTAAGCCTTGTAACCAAGTTTCAAGACAGGTTCGTAGGACAGTTACAATAGTTGATATGTTGTGTATTGTCATCTTCATAGTTCTTGCCCTCTCTGATAAGGGCATCTACTATTTATGCACTTCTTACACTCCCTTTTGGGTAGAGATTTTACTAAGGATAAAATGTAAGAAAGTGACAAGGTGATATAGCATAGACTTGCCTCAAGATCCAAATGACTGAAATTGAATGCCAGATCAAAGTGTTGTCTGTGGCTCACAAAGAGTAAAGGCACTAGAAAGCAGCTCAGGAAGAACCACAGCCAAATATTGTGTCAGAACCACAGGGCCAGGTGCAGGCCCAGAGGCGAGCGATTTGATGGACCCTATCTCTTTGCTTGTCCAGGACCATTTATTTGTAGACTGCATGACCCAGGTGCTGTGCTTGGTACTGGAGTTGCAAAGAGGAAGAACCAGCCTTTCTTGCTGGGAATTCACACTTTTCAATCAATATTGAATGACAGCCTAGTCATCAAAAGATGTCAGTTCAAATGCATTCTGTTAAACACTAGAAACATTTTACTATTTATGGATTATTTTCAAGTTAGAATTGCATTTGCATTATGTAAGGAACTTCTGGTAGTTTCTTAACTATTACATCAGTCGTGTGTGTGTGTGTGTGTGTGTGTGTGTGTGCGTGTGCACGTGTGCATGTGTGTGTGTCTCTACAGGGTCTCTCTATGAAGCTCAGACTCTCTCAGGGATCCTCCAGTTTTCAGCCTCCCCAGTGCTGGGATTATAGGCATGGGCCACCAGGCCTGGTCTCGATGTACAGATTCAACAAATGAGGTGCCTACCTTACTTTGAATCTTTTCTCCTTACACATTTCAACAGTCTCTCAACATTTAAATTTTTGGAATCTAGCCATCAAATGTTTCAACCCTGGACTCAGTTATGATACCATTATCTAGGACTAAAAGCATGTTTGTTTTTAATATTTTTAAAAAATACTTTATTTATTTATATATTAGGTACAAGGTCTTGCTACACAGCTCAGACTATTATTGATCCTCCTGTTTCAGCCTCCCCAGCACTGAATTACAGGCATATACCACCATACCTGGTTTTGGTGGCAGGCGTGGCACAACCGGGGTTCCTAGGGCTGGCATGACATGCACTACTGGGAATTGAATCTGGGTCCTTGAGCTTGCCAGGCAAGCACTTGGACTGCCAAACTATCTTCCCAACCCCGAAAACATGTCTTAAAAGTGCTGCGTATATAAGTCAGTGGTAGAACCCTTGACCCTGAGTTTGATCCGCAGTAATGCATTAGAAATAAATGCATGAACAAATAAAACAGGAGTTAGACATTGAAAAGAAACAGTAGTAGTAATAGCAACACAATGTAGTTTTGAAGGTTTACTATTTACTGATGGTGTGTGGCCTTATGGGCAGTTTTGACTCAATCCTTACTACATTCTGTCACCAGTTCCATTTTCAGATCACAAAGTGACCTAAGAAGGTAAGTTTAGTTTTCTCAATATCAGGTTTAAATTAATTGGTAGTTTAGATCAGAACTCAGATCCTTCTGACTGCATCTTTCTTTCTTCACTATACTGTATTGCTTTTATGTTAATGGATGCCGTGGCCATGTGGTTCACGTTTTCAGTGGCGACAAGGAGCCCTGTGGCATCCATGGTCTGAAGGTGACCCTGGGAAGCCAAAGCACCCACCTCCTGTGCTTCAGCCAAGGGAAAATAAGAGCCAGGCAGGAGGTTGTTTATAAGGAGCCTTCTCCCAGGATGAATTAAAGTATACCTTGTCAGAAATCAAAAATGCAGAGTTTAGAGGGCATAGGGGGGAATTTAACTCTGATGGACTGAAGTTCTACACAGAAACTATAAGGAACATCTTTGGAAGAGCAACGAGGAACAAGAGTCAGGTGTACACTGAATGCCAGTGAGCATTCAGGGAGTCTTTGTGGTGGGGTGGCTGTCCACTTATCTTCGAGCATCTCGGGGTGGCAGGAGTACGTGTGATGGAGCTCATGACAACTGTGGTCCACAGGTCACTGGAAGCCCTCATGTGTGCCCTGATGGGAGGTCTCATTAAGGCTGTGTAGAAGGTTGTTAGGAGGGACATGTGGGAATGAAATCCAGAGCCACAGACTTCCTCTCTGCATAAGGAACTCAGCGGTAATGGTGCAGAGGAAATTAGTGAGAGGCCATATGTACAGTTCCCAGCTGGCCAAGTCCCTTTTAGGAAGCTTGAGCATTTCCATGGAGTCAGGTTTAGAGCCCTTGACATGGTGCCTAAATCAGCAGGCTAATGTGTGGTACATTGCCAGGAGACAACTTTATTCATATCCAAGTTGTTATTCTCTTCTATGCTCTACTACCTTTCCTGGAAAATTTAATTTTAGAAAACTAATGGCAGTGCTATTTCCCAGATACCAAGGTACAGCTATTCCATCTTCTACCTTCAGTCAGCCATCAGTGGGACACTAATATATTTTTACATACTGGGATAAAAATTTAATTCTTTTGTTTCATCTCTATGCACTTTTTCTGTTCTGTGTGTTAGCTGTCTGTGTTCTTGCTCTCAGTTGGCTGCATAAAATACCAGATGGAAGAAGACCCGGCGGTATGAAATGTCATGATACCAGCCAAATTAGACAGTTTTTGCCCATAACCTTGTCAGAAATGTCTACAGAAGTTTTCATGTATGCTCTCAAGTTCTAGTATTTGGCAAGAGAAGATGCTAGTATTAGAATCTTACAAGAGAAAATTCAGAATACTTATAATGATATTAGTTAATGTAATACTGAATGCTTAGTAATATATCAGGGTCATTTCACTTAATATTTATCCCTGTAGATAGGTACAATTGTCAACTGTATTTTACATAAGAGGAAATTACTCAGCAAAGTTTCCTGATTCACCAGCAATGAGAGTTTTACTGCAAATCTAGTCAATTTGTTTTGAGCCTGGGGTCATAATCACTTTATTTCCTCCCATACCAAGTGTTTCCACCATAATCCAGTATGATTCACAAAAGGTATCTGGCATGGACTCCATGGTGTGACTCTAAGATTTAGTGAAGGATCCCAGTGAGGAAAGAGTTTAGTAAAAGACAAAATCCCCAGTAACTGAGTCAGGAGACTGGGTTTAAGACAGATTCTGCTGATGGCAAAGCTGGATATGCTTCAGATTGAGAGAGGATGGAACAGAAAGGAAAGCAGGAGGAAGGTGCTGAGTGCTGGTTAGTGGGAGTGTCTGTTTCCTTCTTTCTTGCTTAGCCAGTCATTTTGGCAATTGGAGAGATTGGTGGAAAGCCAGTGGTTGGGGAGGCAGCATTGCATGAGCTGGAGTCCAGGACATAGATGAGCGTATGGGAGAGAGAAGTATGTGGACCAGGAGCTGGCGTTGATACATTTAGAGAAAGTCAGTGTACACAGGTTGGTTCAGAGTTGAAAAGGACCTGGAGGTAGGGTGCTTGGACTGGTCGTCACTGCTTTCCTGGACCCTGTTTCCCACAAGCAACTTCTACTGTCTTGAGGTCTTAGTCTCGGTACCTTCAGCCCACCAGGGAAGACTGGAGATACTGTTATCTCTTGTTTAGACAGAGCTTGTTTAATCCCTATGCTCCTCTTTCTCCTGTTACAGAATAGGAAGGGCTGCCTTTCTGTAGGGTAATAGCTGCTCTCTTACCTGTCATGTTTGTAGAAAGCAATTTGGTATTTACAATCTTGTACATAATTTGGGTGAATTTGGAAATTAAAAGATCAGACTCCCTCAGTTTTCGGATAAGTACTTGCTATGAGCATTGTGTGGCCACACCATTAATAGTTCATTCTTTCCTGTCTATATGTATCTACTACCTAAAATTCTTTTCAATAATTCATATTGTTACTCTTATCTGGACTTATCATGGATTTACAGGTTGACACGCATTTAAAAAATACTTTATGTAGATATTTTCCTAGAAATAAAGGTATTCCATCCTGAATCCCCACCATGTAGAGATAATCACTTTGAACAACTTGTTGAACACTTCTCCAGACTCTCCTCTTGAGTACATAAACTCCTGAATTCCACAGTTTACACAAAGGAGCTTGTGGCATTGTTTACCATGAACCACTTTTTATTTTGTAATATGTGGTAGCCAGACTGCCCCCTAAGTAAATATAGATCAACACATTCTTTAATAACATCTACCTTGTGTTCTTTTATTATCATGTCCCTTGGTTTACTTCACCAGCTCCTTTTCTATTGTTTATTGGTAAAGGGTCATAGCGCCACACAGGGATCACTTGACTGTGCGAATCTTGATTTTATGGCTTTGTTGTCATGTCCTCAATGCTGCTGATATTTATCCATTGGCAAGGGAGGGTGAGTCCCTTTTAAGAGAATTGTAGAAAAGAAAGAATGTGAAACTGCCAGCTAAGGAGACCCAGGCTGCGCTCCCTGTTCTGCCACTTAGCAGCTGTGCGACCTTCAAGTCACTTTACTTTTCAGAGGCTCATTTCACCTACATGTAAAATGATGTCGTGCCTGTGTATGACACATAAGAGTCATTCTTGTGATCTGAGGAAATTATTATGTCACTGTTATCTGTGATTACCACGTACGTGCTAGCGTCCTCTTTGTGGCACTGTGCCTCTTTGGTGTCCAGCCCAGAGGTGGTACAAACTAGGTACCCAGCACACACACTGTGGCACTGACCCTAAGACATTTTCACATGTCTGTTATCTTCTTTAGAATGTGTGCCTGTCTATGTACAGTTTTAAATGGTTTGCATATAGTGTATGTGTGTGTATTTGTGTATATGTATGTGTGTGTGTGTGTTTGGTGGTACAAATAAGTGTCTTTTTTTTTTTTTTGGCAGAATCAGGGATTGAACTCAGGCCCTTGTGCTTGCCAGGCAAGTGCTTATTCTATTGAGCCATCTCGTCGGCCCTGAGAGAAGTTTCTTGACTAATTTTTAAAGTAGTTTTTCTTTCATCCATTCCTTTCCTTTTTCTTTCTTTCTTTCTTTCTTTCTTTCTTTCTTTCTTTCTTTCTTTCTTTCTTTCTTTCTTTCTTTCTTTCTTTCTTTCTTCCTTCCTTCCTTCCTTCCTTCCTTCCTTCTCACCTTTCCTCCTTTCCCTTCCTCCTCTTCTTTTCTTTCCTTTTCTCCCTTTATAGAAATGGAGAGTAATGGTCTTCTTTCCATTTTAGTCAGTGGTGGCTTTCATCACCATTTCATATAGAATGAACAGCAATCTCCTATTCGAGAAAATTTCCTCAGCCAATGAAACCTTGGTATAAGATGTTGTTCCGGGGTAAGTGGGGATGGTGCTATTTCACTATGTTTGAAAAAAACAAAAGTGTTGATCCAGAGTGGAATTAATGTAAAATGATTTTACCAAGTTATTTTACTGAACTGATAGCTAAGACTGGATTACGTTGAAGATTTAATGTAAGGAAAATTCCAGAAACCTGCTGCACACATTCTGAGTGCAAACAGAGTGATTTAGAAAATCTGGTAGTACCTATAATTTTAGTATATATCCTGAGACAGTTTGGATTGAATTCTTTCAGAGCGAATTATATACTTTACTGTGTTCTGAATGAAATCTTGAACCTTTTTCTGTCTTGGGAGTGCTCATAGGAAGTACTTAATGTATCATGCTTTAATTAAGAGGTGCTTTCAGAGACTGTACTTTAGAGCTGTTTAATCTTAATCTTGTGTTTTGTGGATACTTATTCTGCACTGTGAAATAATTATCTTCTGGCGGGTCAGGTCACAGTTGATCAGATTTGATTCTTACAGCCCTCTGTACCTTTTGTTCTTTAGGGCTCCATCCCTTTTCTTACTATTTCAGTTTAGGTGTATCTAATTATGTAGCAAAATACATGATCTTGTTAAGAATTTTAATAAATGAAGAGCAAATGTTGTATAAGATTGGTTTTGAAATACTTTTCTGCATATTTATTCAATTTGGTTATTATCTAAATTCCAGAAGTTTTCTCTGGATATTTCTGTTTTCTGGTGAACAATTCACAATTCTGGTGTGAACATGAACTCTTTCTCCTAAGCCAGAAGAGGCCAGCTTGCCCTCACCCCTGCAGGTGAACGACCTCCAGTGCTACACTCTCCTTTGTATCTGACCACATGGTTCTTGTTTTGCAGTCCCCAGTCTGTCCCAGATCGCCTGAGGATCCGGGTGAACAAAATCAGTTTACAAGACTATGAAGGATTCCACTATGACAAAGAGAAACTCCGGGAAGCTTGTAAGTTGCAAGTGTCTCGTGGATTTTGTGCAATCCACCTGTCTCTAGCTTCTTGATTCTCTTTTGTTTGATGGTTAGATTCACCAGCCCTTGTGTCTGAAAACATGGTCAGAGAAGTCAAGAGAAGCATGGTACCATGTGAGCTCCTGGAGAAAATATAGGGGCTGTGGGTGGCACTGGGAAGGAGAGCTGCAGGGCCCAAATAGGAGCTCTGGACTCCGTCACCACTTTAGTTTCAGCTGTATCTAACATGAGAAAAGCAAAAGGCTGGTGATACTGCATGAATTGGTAAAACACTTCAGATAACACAAGACTTCCTGGAGCCTGCATTATCAAAGGCTTCCCTGATCCCTTTGTAGGTGCAGTGCAATTACCTGTGAAGGCACACCTACCACTTTGATTCCCTATGCTGTTGTATTATGTGAAAGAAAGTCCCACAGGACAGGGGATATGATGATCATACTCTGATTCATTAATCACGAGAGGCCATTGCTTCTGATATTTTTAGTTAAATCCGCATATGCATTAGTTCTCATGTTTGTATTTTCTATTTTATCTCCTGGAATACGTAGCTAATTGTGAGCAAGCTTCATCATTCAGTATTTACTGGAGCTTGTAAACATTCTGGGCATCTTTTTTAGATCCATTTCCAATCATGATACATGAAGTTATTGGGTAAAGTAGACCAGAAGAAATTAAGATCACGGGAATTCTAGATGTGAAGCTTTTGGGTCCCTTTTTAACTGTGGGCGCCAGTAGCTAAGGGCAGTAAGATCAGACAAGATAATGGAGGGTTTAGTCATGTCCGATAGGACAGGCCAATTAGCCACTTAAAAGAAAATTTTGCGTGGAACGAAGATTTATTAAGCAGAACTCTGGCCAATCTCCAAGTGTGGTTTTAGTAGAAATGTAGAAGAGCAACAGTTAAATTGGCAAGAGAAGAAGTGGGGTTGGGGGAACACCACAGGAAGGGTGACTTGCGGGCTTAGATTCTTGAATCTGTCATCTACAGAGAGTTTCGTGGATGGATGTCCTGCACCAAGGACAGTCTCAGGAGGGGTGCGTGGAGTTCTCAGCCTGCAGTGAGCCAGGGTCCTTTTCCCTGGTGGCCCAGTGACAGAACCTACTAGAGAGTTCTCCCTTCTTTAGCTGCTCAAGCTTCCTTGGCTCTTTCTGTTGATTTCCTTAAGCATCAGTATCTTCGGTTTTACCTCAGTTTTTACATGTGTCTTTAACTCATTTTCTTTAATAGCAAAATGGAGCTGAGGGAGGAATAGTTCTCTCAATCTCTGTATTTCTTCCTTCTATAAATAAGATTAAAGTTTCCAATGTAAATGAGATCTAATTTGAGCAATGTCTGCATTCAGTTGACTTTTAGAAACATTGATAAGAAAGAACAGTATTTTGTGTTCATCATTTCAAATTTCCAAATAAGCAGTATAAAACATTTTGAAAATAGTAAAGGGTAATGGATCTCAAGTGATATTTTGCCTTTGACCATTAACTTTCAAGAGAGGGGACTGGGGATGCATTTGAAACTTGGGGCTAAAATGAGATTTATGGTTTTATATGCCTTCCCATGATTTGCCCCCATTTTTTTCTATAGCATTCTGTGTACACCATTGCCAGAGGTAACTGTGACTTCAGTTTTTGTAGGAAGATAACATTGCTTGACAAGTGCTTTGCTCATTGTATCTTATAGTGATAATACTGCTATATGGAGAAACATCTTGAATCGGGACAAGTATTTAGTTTACCTGTAGGTCCAACAAATTCAGTGTTTTTTTTTTTTTTTTTACCTGAAAGAACAAATCTCAAAAAAGAAGAATAAAGACAATATTCAAAAGATCAGAGCTTAAAGAAGGCAGCACAGGAGTTCGAAGTACAATTTGTCACCTCGGTCATTCTGTTTTTAATATATGGCAGTGACGCTTCTAACTTTTAGTTGGCCAGGAAAGTTTGTCCTTCGAAGTTAGTGTCGTTACTCTTTGTTCTTTTCCATGGCTCCAACTTTCAACTGATGACAAACTCCTGGGAAGGCTCACAGACTTCAAGCTGAATACAAAGGCACACATGAAAAATAAAGCACAAATTCTTGTGTGGTGCGTGTGGCATTGCTGCAGAAGCAGTCATTAAATGCACTTCCCAGGGCACAACTAGGTAACACAGCGCCACTGTAGGATGCATTCTGACCTTCATCCTGGAAGAAGAGAACAATCCATTGCTTCCCTAAACAATCTATTTATATCCAACAAAAGTGTGGTTTAGGACACTGGTCTGTTAATGGCTTTCAAAAATCAGTTTCCTTCCTCGATGGCGCAAGTGATTGATATATTCGGGTAGCAGCATGTGGCTGCTTGCCATCCGCGTTTAATTGACTCTTGCCATTATGTGTGGATCGTAGCTCATGTTGCATTGTGAACATGGATGTTTGTTGCCCACCAAAGCCCCACTTCTGTCTGTCCTGCATGGCTCCCTGGTAATACAGATAGCAGCCTCTTTACTTTTACATATTTCAGTGAAAAGATGATGGTACCATGCCAAATACTCCCATTTTCTTCCCGTCTAGGAATCTTCACACTTTAAAGTAACAGGGCAGGGAGTATGAATGCTTGACAGTCTCTTTCCCGGCTCTTGTAGGTAGATTTTAGACTGTTGAAATCTCCCTCGATGTTGTGTTTAGATTTACCATCTCCCCTGGGTCTCCTGGGTCTGGAAGGTGGTGAGAGGGGGCTTTGCTCACTAGAGGATTAGTCCACTTGTGAGGAGGTGAGGCAAACCCAACCTCATTGCATTTGGGTTTCTCTGGGCAAGACCTGAAGGGTGTATCCTTCTCTCGGGCCCTTATCTCTGTGCGTCCTGGGAACCAGGCACTGAGCACCTTTCCTCTGCCCTGCTTCTGTGCCGGCCTGCTTTGTCTTGGGGCCTGCTGACCATGGACAGGGACTCTCAGCCAAATAAACCTTTCCTCTTTCCCATTTGGGCATCAGGTATTGTGTCTCAGCTGTGGGAAATCACTAAGGCGTACACTACTTCTGATTCATCAACCCTGGAGTAAGTAGCTGCACTTTGCAATGAGGGAACGTCTATCCAACTGAAAAGATAGAATGTAAGGAGAAAGTGGCCACATTAAAGACCGTGGGAAGCCAATCTGTAGTAAGATCAGCAGACAATCAACTGAATGAGGTGTAGAAATAGATCAGTAGTGATGCATGGAGCCATAGGGACTGGCCAAGATTGTCTGTTGTATTTCTAACTCTGAAGGAGATTCATTGACCAGCAGAGATTTTTATATTTAGAATCACTTGTTACCGGCCAACTCAAAACTCTGTCCCATGGCAACTGGTCATGCTTTACTTTTAATACTAGATAACTCTATAGATATTTCAGTTGCTATATTCACAAGAGTCTAGGGCCTAGAACACCAGCAGCTAAAATCAGTGTTGAGCCAATTGAAAACAATTGTAGTCTACAAAGGTAATGCTCAACAACACATTGGCACACACTGTCTCAATGGGTATAGTGTTTATGCACTAAGCATACTGGTAAATACCCATGACATTAGGATTATACTCTAGGGCTGGGGAGATAGCATAGTGATCTAAGTACCTGCCTGGCAAGTGAAAGGACCTGGGTTTGATCTCCAGCACAGCATGCCATGCCAGCCCCTTAACCGAGCTGGCCACTGTGACTGGACATGTTGATGCATGCCTGTAATCCCACTGCTGGGGAGGCTGAGAAAGGGGGATCAGTACAAGTCCAAGCTGTGTGGGAGATACTGAACTAAATAAGTAAATAAATAAAAGATTAAAAAACAATAAAAGGATTATACTCGAGGTTAGCATTCAGGCATGGGCACTAATGGTATTTTCTTGGTAAGTGATACAATAAAGAAAAGTCAGAAAAGTTGGTGTTTGAATGCCAGTTTCAACCTTGTTAAGTAATTTAACTTCTCTGATGCTAGACTCTCTTATCTCTAAAATGAGAATATAATTGCAACCTTGGGGTGCTGAGGGTTAAATGTAATCTACATGAAACCCCTGGTGCTAAACCTGGCTCTTTGCCATGCCCTCCACAGGGGCGCAGTTCTGACTGTTATGGCAGTAGGCAGTCTGGGGTAGGGGCTGGGCTCCTTCCACCTGTGCTCGCCACCACCACCAGCCAATCCACTTCCTCACCTGCAAAAACAGAACTGAAAACACTGATAAGTGTAGTCCTTCTGTACTGGGTCGGTCCTAGGACCCCTTAAGGATGCCACATCTGTGGATAGTCAAATATTTATATATAAAACAGCCTTTCCTAAGACCTTTGCAATGTGCCCATGTGCTTTAAATCATCTCTAGGTCACTTACAACACATAATACAATGTAAATGTAAATGTATTATGTAAATGTTAGGTAAATAGTTGTTGTGCTGTATTTTTAGGAAGTAGTAAAAAATCTTGCCTTTGACATTTTTTAAATCTGCAGTTACTAGCAGGGCTAGCCAAATAGCTCAGCAGGATTAAAGCATCTGCTGAGCTATTAAAGCAAGCAGGTTCAGGGGCCAGGGGTCTGATACCCAGGCCAACCCTGCCATCCCTGCCCCCAGGGTGCATGGAGATGGCAATTGAGACTGCGCGTGGTGGTGCATGCCTGTAATCCCAGCTCTTGGGAGGCTGTAAACAGGTGGATCACTATGAGTCCAATCTAGTAGTGAGACCCTGAACACCCTGTAGACCCTTCCCTAAAATACAAAATAAAAATAATAGTAGTAATAGTAATAATAAAAATAACAATAATAAAATGTGCAGTTACCGTATCATAGAAAATTATGGTAAAAACATGTAATGAATTTGCTTTTATTATGCCTACTAATGTAGAGGATTACTCTGATGACAAGATCCTCAGGCTTGCGGTCCATGCACACCTCCTGTATTTGATGAACTGGACAGATATTAACAATTTCCTTCTTTAATATACTCTTTCAAGTGGATCTTCCGGTATCCATCACTAATTATTTTAAATAAATTTATTATTTTGTAATAATTTTAGATTTATAAAACTGATACAAAATGCTACAGGGATTTTGGATTTTGTCTATTTCTATGGTACATTTGGCAAAGAAGCATTTTGCTATGTTACTATAAAGTATGCAGCTGGACTTTCTGCTCCGGGGTGCAGACGCTCCCTGGTGGTCTAGTGGTGAGGATTCAGCACTCTCTCTACTCCAGGGTGCAGCCCAGAACACCCCACTGCATTAAAGTGGCCTGTCTCTGTCCTGTGTCGGAGCCTCACGGATAGTGCATGGTTTACCCAGCATTGAACAGCCGGAGCAAAATCCTCTACTCTAGCTTTCTTTGTTGTTCTACTCATGATTAGGCTGGCATCACGCCTGCTTGGAATGAATATTGCAGAGATGGACAGCACTTCTTGACCCCCTGTATTAGGAG
Organism: Ctenomys sociabilis; assembly: GCA_004027165.1. Lineage (NCBI taxonomy): Eukaryota > Metazoa > Chordata > Mammalia > Rodentia > Ctenomyidae > Ctenomys > Ctenomys sociabilis. Next base: position 19,354 of record PVKA01020855.1, on the reverse strand, counting down.
TGGTGGTATTAACCCAATCATCTGGTTGAGATGCTATTTGACATGCTAAAGTTGCTGTACCTTAGGTATACCATGCAGATATGATTTTCCCCTTCCTTACTCTATTTTTTAGAAATCAGTAACTTTAATCCGCTTTCAAAATGGGAGGAAAGCTGGATGCGGTGGCACACACCTATCATGCCAGCGCTCTTGGAGATGGAGGCAGGAGGGTTCCAAGTTCGAGCCCACTATAAAAAGAAACTTAATGTCATAGCAAGATCCTGTCCAAAATAATAAAAGTGAATGAAAATAAAGGGCTGCAGAATGTAGGTCAGTGTGAGGCCACAGGATTCAAATCCAGAACAAGAATAAGCAAGTGGGGAGGTAGTGGGAAAAGGTTTTTCATTGTCCCTAGCTTCCATATATGACTTCAGTTGTCAATAAACATCTCAAACTGGTGGAGCCATTCTGTCATCTGGGGTTTTTTTTTTTTTTTTTTTTTTTTTGGCAGAACTGGGGATTGAACTCAGTTTCCCTTGAGCTTGCCAGGGAAACCCTTATTCTGCTGAGCCATCCCCCCAGCCCCTTAGTTACCTGTGTTCTTAATTTCAACAAATACACATTAGCACCAGTTCAATGCCAGATGCTAGAAATTTCAAAGATGAAACTAGAACACCTAATAGTGAAATCTCATTCATTCAAAGCACACTTAATTTAATTCTTGTAATAAGCAAGCCATGGTTGAAAAGCTATCAGATTTCTGCAGTTTTTCATATGCAAAGAACTGTGATGGGGCTACAGAAATGCAATGCACCCATTTTTTAGAAAACATAATTTAAATAATGCAAAGAGGGGATCACACACATACACGTGTGCACATGTGCAGGCATGAATGTGGGCAACCTGGAGCCATTCATTTGCCTCTGGAAGCTTCATTTTCCTTGTCCGCTAAAGACAGAGATGAAACTAAGCATTTCCTAAAAACATATCATATTAAAATAGCCCTGAAGAAATCATGCAGGATTTAACAGTTTTCTCTGACATGCTTTGTTAAAGAAGTTTTACCACTCACAACTCGTGTGAGCATTAAAAAATCACATAAGTGCACTTCAGTTCAATAGTTTGCTAAAACTACTGATTGCTGTTCTATCAATTGCTTCACCTGAAATTGGATCTTTTCCTCTCACTTGAGAAGGCAACAGCAGAGCTGTTTAATCAAGCTTAGGCCTCCCTTTGAAGGAGGAGGCCTCGTATGTATTTAATTTATGTATTTAGTACATGCTGTCACTACACAGCTACACAGCTCGGACTCGCAGTGGGCCTCCTGTTCCAAATACATAGAAACAAAGAAATAAGCAAAAAGTACAGTGATCAAGACATAGAAAACTAGGGCCATGGAGATAGCTTAGCAGCATAAATGCTTGCTTGGTAAGTGTAAGGTCCTGAATTGGATGCCCAGTACAGAAAACAAACAAACAGAGACTGGGCATGGTGGCGCATACCTGTAATCCCAGCGCTTGAGAGGCTGTGAACAGGTGGATCACTATGAATCTGATCTAGTAGTGAGACCCTGAACACCCTGTGGACCCTTCCCTAAAATACAAAACAAAATAACAAAAAAATACAAAAACTAGAAAAGTAGAAGGGGCCAACTGTATGGTGTCTATTTCCTCCAAGTAGTGCTTCTTATTTTCTTACGTAAAACATATTTCATTGTTTCTGCATCTCCCTTCAATCCAAAGTAAATCTCCCATTCAAAAATTCAGCATGCTTATTGGCTTTCTCCCAAATTTCTAGCACTATTGTAAGTGATAAAAGGCTATAGAAATGTGCTCACCTTCTGGAGTTTATAGTCCAGTGAGAGAGACAGATAAATAAGTATCATATTGGGCAGTCTTTACAAAAATATAATGTAAAGCAAAGCACAGTGGTAGAAGCCAGAATATCATTTTTCTATAAGGAAGCAGAGATAGCCTTTCCACATAGAAGATATTTTGGATTTCTAGAGTAAGACTCTCCCCAGACAAGGAACCCAGAAGGTGCTACCTCACTAGTAGAAGCATTCATGGTAGGCTTAAAGGACAAGAAAGTCCATGTGGCTGGCACCTGATTAGTTGGGTCAAGAAGGACAGGGACAATTTCAGATTTGTAAGAAAGGGTCAACAAAAAGAAAAGACTTCAAAGATACAGAGAATGTGTGAACAATAGAATATGTCCCAAAAGTTGGAGAAGAACTAAAATACACATGGGTTCATTCTGAACAAATCTGGATGCTGCAGGAACACTGAGTGTCAGGTTGTAAAAGTGGAGACATTGCAACAGGCACAAGGTTGACAGAGCACTGTAGATGAAAGGTGGTAGGAACACAGGAGTGAGAAAATGCAGTAGAGTCGGAGAGAAGCAGGTGGCACCTGGATGCATTGGAGAGACAGGGCCTGCAGGATGAGATGACGGATGAACTGAACTGAGAAGAAAAAGTGGGTCAAGGTTGCCTCTGAGGTTCTGGTCTCAACAACTTGATCAGCAGAAGGAGGGGAGACAAGAAGGATCCATGGAATGATAGCAAGAGATTTTGTTTATTATCAGAAGCCAGGAGAAGAAAACAGGCTCATAAAAAGGAAGAACACAATGCACAGTGTTATGGCTAATGAGGAGAAACATTCAAGGAGGGCCAAGAATTTGCATATGGGCAAGTTTTATTTAGCCAGCAGGACGGTAATTAGCAAATGCCAAAACACTGACCCAGGCTTTGCTCTCCAGAGTTTTTATACATTAACAAGTTCAATCAGTTACCATAGCAACCACCTCACTTCCCTTTTGGAAATTTACAAGAATTTGCAGGCGTAGGGGCCTGCCAGTCACAAGCTGTACATTTTCCAGGTGCCCGTTATCAGGCAGGATATGATTCATCTTAGTTTACCCACAGCTTGTTTTATCTATCTGTTCCTCTAGATAAAGGGATGAGGACTGAGTTCACCTGAAGTTTAAGGGACTAAGAAAGGGGCTTGAATAAAACGTAGTCACTTTAGCCCCGTTTTCAGATGTTTCTGAGGCTGAATCATTGCATGCTAAGTATTGGTTATTAGAGCTGGGTGGAAAGGGTGGTTCTTAGTAACCTCACAAGAGACAGTGGATTGCAGAAGGTAAAGGTGAATAGAGCCGCTTTCATGTGCAAATGAAAGCAACGGAAGTAATTCAACGTAGATTGCTCTTTTGAGGTGTTTGGCTGGAAAAGAAAGTCAAAGGAAGAAATTATTTTTATGGTTTGCAAGCGAGTACAGTAGGTGTTAGTGCTGGTGGATCAATCCATGAGAAAGAGAGAACCTGATGCAGGAGAAAGAGCTCACTTGTTGGGGCTGTGCCCTGGGTGAGAGGAGATAGGATCTGTGTGCAGCCGGGAGGGTAGAGACAGGCAGGACAGGTGCTCCAAGGCCAGAGAGGAGCAGCAGGAGGAACCAGTGCAAGGAAAGAATACTACTGATTCTGTTTTCTTATTAAGAAAAGAAGTGACAGTACTCGGTCAGAGTAGGGAAGGGGTGGTATCATGGTTTGGGAAGAGATGAGGAAGTTTCAGATGGTCCACTAGAAGACCACGTATTTGAAACACACAGCTGGAAGGAGGATGGCTGATTTTGGTTCATAGTTTCAGCTCCAGGTCTGCTGGCTCCAAGGCAGAAAGAGAATGGTAGAATGGCAGAGTGGAGGCAAACAGCTTCTTACTTCCTGGTAACCAAGAAGCACGGTGAAAGGGAAAAAGCTTCCCTACGAAGATACACTCCTCCAAGCCACATTCCCGATGACGTACTTCTCCAATTAAGCCCCACGTCCTAGCGGCCCACTCAGCTATGATGTCATCAGTGGGTTACCCACTCATGAGCAGAGGTACTTGTAATTCCATTGCCCCTCTAGATCCTACCTCTGAACATTATTGCACTGGGGATCCGACCTTAAACATGGGTCTTTGGGAGACCCACTAATTTGAATCCATAACAATCACTTTAGAAATGGATCATCAGATTTTTTGGCTTCACCTAAACAGAGAGCCTTTCCTGCCATTTCTGGTGGGAGGAGGGTGTTGGTTTGTGGATCAACATACTTTCTATCTTTCTAATTTCAAAAATACTCTGATTTCAAGGGAATTTTGGGCTCAAGGTGTTGTCATTAATAAATTGCCTTCGTTACCTACTGGTGTTTATGACCCAAAACTTTTGTTTATCAATGAGAAGGGGCTGGGGAGATAGCTAAGTAAAATAACTGCTTGCCTGGAAAGTGCAAGAGCCTGCATTCAATTCCTGGTTCCACCAAGAAAGAAAAAAGATATTTATCTATAAGAAAGAAAGATGTAGATCCAGAGTTGTTTAGAAGTGATTAATGCTAAATTTCAATGAAGGCAGTAGACACAAAGTGTTGATAATGATATCTGATCCTTCCTTGTTAAAACTCTTTAATAATGAGAGTGGCACATGCATCCCTAAATCTCTACTCAAGCTGATATATTCCTATTTTCTTCATTTATCTTACATAATATAACAGCCAAGGTTTCTTTTTCCCATTCCCAAGTGTTCTATCACATTTCATTTTGATACACAGCATCGAATCCAATGCTAGGTAGGACTCTACCACTGAGACGCAGCTCCAGTCTTTGTTATTGTGTTATCTTTCATTTCGATACAGGGTCTCACTAAGTGCCTCAGAGGCCTAAACTGACCTCACGCTTGCAATCTTCCTGCTTCAGTCTCCTCGGTGGCTGAGATTACAGGCATGCACTGCCTTGTGCTTGCCATTCTTGTGTGAATAGGGGCTGGCCCTGTCATAGTCCATAGCCCAGGGCACGCTTTCCCAGTACCTTCTGGTTCCCCCAAATGTACTGCCACTTCCCCAGAGTCATCTCTCAGTCTGGGAGAATTCCCAGAGATGTCAGTGCTTGAACTGGGTTTACTTAAGATCGCCCCAGTGCCCACCACCATATGGTAGGTCCCTACGTCTACATTTTTTGCTCCCAGAAAGAGATTTGGGCCCCTTCCTTTGCCTGTTGTTTATTGTGCAGCCAACTCAGAAATTCAGGGCTCCATAGCTGTGTCCCCAGCATCTGTGTGGTGGTGACCTTGGCCCTCATCAACGGTAATAGACAGGATGAGGTTAAAATTGTGAAAGAATTTTGGATTCATGTGTCTGTAATTATCTTTTCACATATTTAAGTGTCAGGTGTGGTTCCCCATCATTGGGGGGAATTTCATAGTGGATCCTGATTTCCACATTGGTTTGGCTAGTAGGCCTATGTAGCCAAGATTCCACTGTCACAGTTAATTATTTGTCATCCCTCTCCTAAATCCTTGAGGGCTGGCAGGAAATATGAATAGCAGCTCTTCCCTGTGTGTAAGAATTTAGCAAATGCTAATTTCCTGATGGAAATAGTGAGAAAACCTTACGTTGTTTTCCGACACCCATTGTCAAATAAGCATTTTTGTGCCTTCCAGAGAAAAGCTTCTAGCACATTTCACTGGGTATGAATGCGAAGGAATAATACAAGTCATTTTGTCACCCCGGGTAATACATGAACCAAAGTCATCAAAAATAATAAAAAGGAACCCGGATGCAGTTGCAGACAGTACCCGTGATTGGGGTGCAATTGTCCAGCTGAATCTTTTCATCTGTGGCCAGAAGATGAGGCTGTAGCATCTCCTTCTGCTGCAGTTTTCGTTCTCATTTCTGCTTTTCCATTTCTCATCTGCTGCATGCTGATGACTTGGAAAGAGACAAAGGGAAAGATCTATTTCTGACCGAGTCCTGAGGTGCTGCATTCTGGGGTCTGGATTGCTATCCGGGGAGCTACAGAGTTCTCTCCCTTCCTCCTCCTTGTGCTCTTTGTTCTCCACCCATCAGAATAGTTTCCCACAATTGTCCCCATAATGCATTCTAATTTAAGGCTCTTTTTTTCTAGTGCCTTAGGTGTCATGCAGTTGGCTTTGAAGTATTTATAAGTGATCCTTGTCATTTGTCATTACATTGTCCACTTACTCTTGTTATTTTCATAAGCTTTATCTCTCTGATGCCTTCACTGTTGCCTCATGCTGTCTCTAGCTCAGGAGGCCACAAGCCCACCAGGGTGCTACAGGAGCCTGCCAGAAAAATGTAAGTCTCATGGCCGTGCAGCGCATCTGCAAGTGACCCCGGCTCCTTCGTCCTCTTGCCATTCAGCTGGCCAAGGAGGAGGTGGCTCTCCAGTCTTAATCTCTCTGTCCTGTTGTACCCTTCTCTCCCCCACTCCCTTACTCCAGTTTTCTCCACTGTTCATCTTATTTACTGCAGTAGCTCCCTCCCTCGTCCTCTGGCTATTTACCTTGTCTTCTATCAATTTGGCTTTGATATTGCTACCAAAGATTGTTTTTTTTTTTTAATGTGTCAGGAAAGGTTTTGAATCATTGGGCGAGAAGAGCTGGTGGAAGAGTGATCTACGATGTGGGCGCAATCAGTGTAATTAGGCTACCTGTACTTATTAGCTGTCTCTCATTATCAGTGACTAGGAAGGCTCTCACCCTACCACAGAGACTGGAAGAGAGAGGGGCTTGGATCATATTTACATTGCAGAATGAGTGAGAAATTTCACAAGAAATGGGTTCTTTCTGAAAATATTCAGGAGTTGTTCAGATCTTCTGCCTCTTTAATGGTGGGATTATAACACTGGAAGAGGCATGGAAAGATGGATTCTGAAAAGAGCAGAGAAAGAACTGGAAATTGAAAATTTGCTGAAATAAGTGGTTGAAGAAAGAAACTGTCCTGTCTGTAGTCAGAACCTGTCCAAAGCGTAGCAAGGGGGAGCAGCAATGCTTCCAAGGCAGTGCACCTCTGCACCTTCATCCTCTGTTGGGAGACCCTTGTGGATCTCTCCAGCTTTCATAGAGTAGGATCTCAGCTTAGTGTGGTATAAAAAAATCGAGTGCTGGCCTCCTTCCTCTCCCATTATACCATGTACCCACCTCACTTCCTGATTCCTCAATATTTTCCTCTTTTCATGCCTTGGTCTCTTGTGATCCAAAAATGATCAAAGACAATTTCCTTTGCCTAAAATGTTCATGTTCATCTGTTCCAGATCTCTTATTTTTATCTATTGAAAAACAGCTTTTCAAGGAAGTCTGCCTGGTCTTGGGAAGCATACAGCTCTTCTGATGCTGGACACACTTAGTATAGATCCATTAGGGTTCTTGTGGCAAAGAGATCATTAGTAGGGTGTTTTATGTCCTCTGCTCTCTCCTTTCAAATCTGTGACTTCCTGCAACACAGCTGCTCTGTTTTACTCCAGATTATCTGCCTCTTGCAATACAGTTGTCCTTGGAACCGGAAAGTCCTTAAACCTGTTTGCTGCAGTGATTCATTAAATGGCTTATAAACCTGAGAAATGTTTGCATCCAATCTCCTGTGTACACATTTGCCAAATTAAATGAGAATAAAAACTGTGGGTTGATATTCAAGATCATAAATTCAGTAAGTATCCAGAGGATTAAAAAAAAAAAATGTGAGTTCCATGCTCCTTGGGTTACCTCCTCAGGAAGCAAACTGTTGTTTTCAAAAGAAGAATTTGATGTAAATTGAAACCCACCCAGATTTGTGGAGAACTGCCTAGTTTCTAGAAAGCACATCTCAGAGCTTCCACTTATTTTGTGGAGGACATTTTAAGTATGCACAAAACGTGGCTTAGCACAAGGTGGGAACTCCAGACTCTGCAGTTGTCTTTAACTTTAAGACCCAGGAGCTATGAAATCTCCGGCAGGCCTGTGGCATAGCAGGTCAACCTATGAAGTTCTAACGTGGGAATGGTGTTTCATTTTCTGTGCCGACCTGCTTATTAGCTGCTCCTTCCTGGTTCAGTTGGGCAGTGGGCAGTTAATGATGACAACTTGTAAGACATTCCTGGGGCCCGTGGGTGGAAGAACTGAACTGAAATACTGCCAGCTGATTTGGCCTAATTATTATCAGGTACCAAGTTAAGAGCTTTCTTCCTTATTACTTGGCTCATTTCAAAATGGAAAAATTCCATTTGCTCTCCATCACCCTGTCTTAGGCCTTCATCCCTTCCTCGAGTCCCAGCTTCCTCCTTCCTCCTCGACTTCTATTCCCTCACTTGTACTGTCTGCGTGGCTTCTTCCACGGTGCTGAAGCTGCCTGTCAGTATTGCCCGCTATTAGCAAGGTCCCTGCCTGGAGCAGATTCAGAACATTTTTTTCCTGTTTCACATGATTTTTCTAATCTTTTAAAAAATTTATAGACCTTGGTTTTTAAAGTGGTTTTCAATTTTTACCTAAAAATAAGTGGAAAGCGCAGAGAGTTCCATATACCCTTACTACCTAAACCCATGCATTCAGAATTTCTCCTGTCGCTAACATCTTTTATGAATGTGATTTATTTGTTATGACTGATGAGTCAATATGAATATATTACCTATTAACAAGAGTCCATAGTATACATTAGGATTCACTCTTGTGTTTTATAATATATATATATATATATATATATATATATATATATATATATATATATATAAATTATTACATCTGTCAAACATAATAGTTTCACAGCTCTGAAGTTAACCCTATGTTGTACCTTTTCATTTCTCTTTCTTTCTTGTCAGTTCCTGACAACAATCTACCTCCGTATTCTTGCCATAGTTCTGCCTTTTCTAGAATATTCCACTTTTGGAATCATAACCTGTAGTATCTGCTTTCTTTCGGACTGATATCTCTCACTTAGTAATATTCATTTAAGAGTCTAGCATGCATTCCTGTTTCTTGATAGCTCACTTATTTTCACTGTTTTTTCAAAAAGAAGACCTAGCTGGAAAATAATCAGCCTTGAACACTAGAGATTAAAAATTCCAGCGCTCACACTTGCACACTTGCCTTATGCTCTACGCTTCCAAGGTATGGCTGTACCACTGGTTATCTGTCCATCCCTACACTAAAGGTTATCTTAGCTGCACTCAAGTTTTGGAAGTTATTTGAAAAAGCTGTTATGAGTATTCACGGGCAGATCTTTGCATGAGTGTAATTCGCAGCTCAATTCGAAAGCACCCAGGAGTGTGGTGCTGGACTGTGTGGAGGAAGTGTAATGAGTTTCGCAAGGAAGTGCCTCGCTGCCTTCTAAAGCCGCTGTCCCATTTTTTACTCCTGTGGGTAATGAATGAGCACTGCAGTTGCTTCCCCTCCTTGCCAGCACTCGGTGCTGCTTGCGTTCGAGACTTTAGCCACTCGTGTGGCTGGTTAGTGGTGTGTCACTGCTATTTTATTGAACAATGCTGTAATAATAGGAGGAAGACCTTTTATTCTTCCTAGGTATATTTTTTGGTCACATGATCATCCAGATCTTTCGATCTTTTTTTTTTGTTTGTTTACGTTTTTGGTACAAGGTCTTACTATGCAGCTTGGATTCTTAGTGATGCCCCTATTTTCAGCCTCTGCTACACGTGGTCTCAGTGACCAGCTCAGAGCACTCGGGAGTGGGCCCAGGGCAGCATGTGGTGCCCGGGGATTGAACCCTCAATCCCCGCGCTTGCCTAAGCAGGTGCTTAGTCTACTGAGCTATCTCTCCAGATCTTGACTTTTTAAATGGACCTTATTCCTTAGTTTGAACAGTTCTGGTTATTCTTTGGATACTAGTCCTTTTTCCAAATGAAGTGTTATGCAAAGATTTTCTTCCAGTCTGTCTTATCTTTTCATTGTTTTAATGGTATCTGACACAGAGCAGATGTTTTAACTTTAATAAAGTTTTACTGAATGTTTTCCACTGAGCATGCTTCTGGTGTGGTAGCTGAAATGCCCTTTGTTAAACCCAGGCCACGTAGATTTTCTCCTGTTATTTTTAGGGAATTATCATCACCCTGACCCTACCATTCATTTATTAATGCTACACATAGGTTGTTAAAAAGGTGACATTTATTTTTAATACTCCACATAGATTGCTAAAAAGTTGACAAGCATGCGACCTATCCTCTCAGCAAATCTAAAATTGATCCCTAAGAAAATGTCAAGTTTTAAAACATGTGTTTCTGTATACTGCTAACACAAAATACATTGACTCTGACATTACTATCTATATTTTTGGTGCCTTGCATATTACTCAGTGTCATTTCCTATTTTGTTTTTGATCTGTGATTGTATTTATTAGTCTCTTCCAAAAATGATGTCTTTTTTTAAGCCTTGACAAAATCTCTACAAATGTCATATTTTTTATCTGTACATTTAACATTCAAACCTGATCTTTGCTAACCCCTGCAGCTTCTGAGAAGCTTTTCTCCGAGGTATCACACCTTCTTTTAATGATCACATGGAAGATAATGGTATTTGTACTTTGAACAAGTAAGTGGCCCCAGTTAGCTGTCGTTGTCTTCTAAGAGGAACTGCTGTAACGGCAAAAGTATCAGATAATTAAGTCCTTTCCTCTTTTGTTGAACATGCTGAGCTCTCGACCCTTTATTTCTGCCAGCGATACTGTGTTGAACACATCTCAGTACCTTGCTGAGTGTGAATTAACCGCTGAGAGTTTTTTCTCTTCATAAATCCCATTCTCCCCTTCATGGGGACTTGGTGTCAACGGCAGCCCTTTCTTGCTTAGGCACTGAGGGCCTTTGCGGCCACCACAGAGCAGCCGCCTGTGATCCGCCAAACCCCCCCCCCCCAATGTCCTTGCAAGCTTTCTGGATCCTTTCACTGTCTTTAGTCTTAAGATGTGGTCTTTTGAGGCTGTGGCCCAACACTTCATCTTCTGTGTAAGTGCTTGCATGCGGTCAGCTCAGATTACTTTGAAGGTTTATGAATGGCCAGCTCACGTTGATAATAGAATTAGGAGGGGACAAGTAGCAAATACAATACAGCTAGGATGAGCGACTGTTGAAAGGGTTGCTTCCAGTATGTACTGTGTGGGCATTGTCCTGGTCTTGACAAAAATCCAAAGTAGGACCATGATTTGTCACCTCACGTAGGCCCTTTGTGCTGCACTGCTCATTGAGCAAGCAAAATAATAGAAAATATGTGTACATACAGTTTTTCGGAATATAGTTATTTACCTAGGACAGTTAAAAAATAGAATCAGGGATGTGTGGATACCTATTGCTGCAATACCAGTAAATTGATAATGGGAAAGAACAAACAGACTGGAAACGAATGTTTAGTAAATGCTTGTTCTATCAAAAATTTTTTTAAAAACACCATTGACTATCTTGTTCACCTGTCAGAATATACTTAGCATACCTCACATTACAGTGTTGGATTTTTAAAAAATTTAGTTTAGGTCACCTGTCAATCAGCTGTTTAGTTCAATACTGGAAATTCTAACCGAGATATTTTATTATGGAATAAGTCACATGGTTTTCCATCACAATTTTCACTGAAGTCTGATGTACTCCCATCCTGGCCACCATCCACAAGATGATTAACATGTACTCACGACAGACAGATTCTTTTTTTATCAAGTGGGGATCTTTCGCTTCAGTGCTGGTGATCCCTAAATTGTGGCAAAGATTTGTAGCAAGCCAAGCTCTAGTCCAAAAAGCTTGGCTTGTGTCTCTGAGTGCCTCAGATGCTGGCCTATTGGGAAGGAAGAGAGTGGAGAGTTTTTGAGCCAGGCCCCTTCCTGCCATGTCTGTTGATGAAAACATGTCAGGTTCACTCAGCCCCTGTGTCCCTTGTCCTTCTCCTTGGGCCGGGCGTCAAATGATGGGCTTGTTAAAAGCTTTCTCCCATGAGTCCATCCTCTCCTTAGCCAGGTTGTCACTTGTTGCTGCATTCATTTTTCTGAATTCAGTGTCATAAGCTGTGCGGCCTAAGTCCATGGGCAATGGGCACAGTTCAGGATGGGGGATTTGAGTAAGTTAAAATCTAGGATGGAAACCTAGTTGCTCTGTGTGCTAGTGCCAATTACTCAACTGTTGCAACTTCAGGCATGTCCCCCAAGCATTCTGATCTTCAGTTTTCTCATTCTAAAAACAGAAATGATGACATCTACCTCTCAGGATTGGCAGAGGCAAAATGACAATAAAGTTGGCACACTGTTTCTACTGATGTAAGCAGTGTTCTTCTCTTCCTTTCTTCCTTTCCCTTCTTTCTGTTTCCTCCCTTGCACTGCTTCCTCCTCCCTCCTTTCCCTATTTCTCCTGTTCTTCTTTCTCCTCTTCCTCCTTCACAGTGTGTAACCATTACTGTCATTTTCCTGTTTATCCAGATTTAGTCCACCATGAATGAGTTCTTGTAAATCACATGATATCATGCCTCATAGACTCAAAAGAACGCATCTTCACTGTAACATGGATCAGAACATGTTTCGGACACAGAAAAGGGAATATTGTGGGACTGTCCTGCCACACATATAAAGGGAGGCTGATCTGGTCTGACTGGCACTTTTCCACGTGGAGTAGGACTTCCACATAGAAGGAAATAAATTACCTCCTCTCTTGGCTAGTCTTCTTTGTGGTACTGTGCTAAACACCAGGCCTGGGCTCAGAACAGCTGCGCTTCTAGGTCAGAACAATGTGTGGGACCTCAGGAAGTCTAAATGAGTTTCCAGGTCCCCACCCACTCAGATTTTTATTCAGGTGACTTGTGCCAGATTAGAATTTGATCCAGAGATCTCTAGGAGGAACAGTTTACCTGAAAGATAGCCCACCAGGGTCTTTGTCTTTCTTCATTCAAATAACTGAATCACTTGAGAAAATCATTCGATTTTCTTTTGCATCATACTTCTTGATTTCTAGAAAATACTTTTCATATTTTCGGAAACTATAGATACCTTGCATGGATGTCTTTAACAACTTTGGTTTATAATGTTTTAGGCAATTTGGTCCTGTATAGAAGGTACTTAAACTTGGTATGTTCCCTGATTTTGCAGTTTTTTAGTAGCATATATATTTTGTAAATCATATTTTGATGTGTTTTCTTTTCATATATGCTAGAAGTTTTCTCTAAAGAAAGAACTGTATTTGTGGTTTGGCTTTTAGAAGGTTTTTGAATTTACTGAAGATGACTAGTGTTAATTTATGCATCATTTGGCATAATTTTGCATAATGATTCAAGCATACATTGTAGGATAGAAGACACAGTTAATTACTCTGACCTGCTGGCATTTTATTTCAAACACAAAATCCAGAGTATACACATGTGAAATATATAATGGATTTCTCAACCATTTCAGTACATTTTAGATTACAAGACATTTAAACGAACAGAAATTAGGGAAAAGGGTTAATGGAGATGAGGATGAAGCCTTAGGGAAGAGCCAGGGCAGGACTCGGTGTGGGTTGGAAATAGATAATTGATAGCATAATTTCTTCAGGACCAAGAATCACCAGTTACTGCCACAACTTCTCTCCTATTTCTGTACCTGCATTTCCTACATCTTCATCACCTTCTTGGCTGTGCTCTTCCTAGCTTTCAGATGATTGCTTCTCGTGCAGCTCTTGGAATATCTTACATAAATCAGAGCTCACTGCAAAAACAGAACCATTAGAATATGCAGATACATAGAAGAGATCAGATCTGCTGGAGGGATCGCTCTCTGCTTTATGGACCCCATCTCCCATAATCCTCATCTGCAGTGTCAGGGAGGCCAAGTTCAACACTTGCATACCATCTTGTTGGATGGTGGGTCTTTCGGTCTGAGGCTGAGGGACTGAGAAAGGGTGATGGGTAGGGGTTGTCACTGATTTATGTTTTGGAGTCCACAGGCCAGAAAAGCAAAAACTGTGATGCCTGGGAGCAAAACAAAGTGGATATCCGAGCTAAAGGAGAGAAAATCCATTCTTCCTTTTCTTTGGTCTAGTCCTTCATAGGGTTGGATGTGCCTGTCTACATTGGAAAGGGTGGATCATTAGTTTAGGTAGCCCACTGGTCATGTGTTTGTTCTTCTAGAAACACCTTCACAGCCAGAAATAATTTTCTGCCATCTATCTGGGCATCCTTTAGCCCAGTTAAGTTGATATGTATCCACCATAGTGTGTACATCGATTACATAAATTTAAAGATTAATAGTAAAATCGATATACATGCACCTAGCACTCAGAATAAGACAGAACAATTGCTTCCCTTCAGCCCTTTTCTACTACGATGACCACTAACACTACTTTTGTGCTGCTGTTTGGGTGGTAATTATATATTTATTACTAGCATATGCATCTCTAAAGCAGAGATTGGATAGTTTGGAAAAGCTAACTTGTGGATCTTAACCTCTCTCTGAAAATTAAAAATGATGCATTCAGTGTTGAATGGAGGCTCACAAGAGAGCAGAAATGAATCTCTGGCTGCTGTGTGGGCTTCAACATGGATGCTGTGTTGGGAGCTCACGAAGATTTGCTGCTATTTTGTAACCTATCTTTTCATTCATAATAGCTCTCTTTGCTATGCAAAAACTTTGTTGTGATTTATTCTCCTTCACTGAGTTTTGCTATTCTATTGAGTTCTTTTCCTTCCCTTCCTCCTTGTCCTTATTCTTCCTTCTTGTCCTTGCTCTTCTGCCTCTTCAGTTTTTGTGCCTTTAATTCTGGTTGTCGGCTACTAGGCAGCAACTGGCCCTTAAATAGCTCATGAATATGGAATTACTGCAGCCCGACAGCAGATTGAGCCCCATGCATTTAGCAAGGAAAGGGGTGGTGTCCAGAATCTTGAATGCTTAATTTCTGAGGCCTGAGTCCTAGTGTTGTCTATTGCAAATTCAGGCATTTATTATCAGCCAGGTATGGGTTGCATCATGGTTCTGCCAGACGAAAGTTAGTGTGCTATTCCACTCCATAGCAGGGCCACAGAGATCAAATGTCTCTAGGCCAGACAGGAGGGGACAATTAGCTCATGCAAGAGGAATTTGTGACCACCACAAACAAGAGACTGAGAGGGCAGGAGAGATAGCTCAGCAGACTAAGCTTAGGCAAATGCAGGGAGCAGGTTCGATCCCCGGCACCACATGGTATGCCGGCCCCAACCCCAGGTGGGGGCTCGGGCCTATAATCCCAGGGCCGGGGAGGCGGAGTACAGCAGGAGCACTGTGAGTCTGGGCTGCACAGTGAGACCCTGTACCAAATACATTTAAAAAAATAAAATAAGAAACTGAACTCAGAAGGCAGGGGTAGGGAAAGGGTACTTACTCCTGTGTATGGGAACATCTCCAAGTTCTGTAATATTTACAACATATCTATTTTTTAACCACAAGAAACACATTTATGCCAATCTAGAAAAAAAAAAAAGTCAAATGTGTTATTTTAGATTTTTCTTTTTTCCTTCACTCTTAGCCATTCCTCTGGGTATTCTAGTTGTCCGTGGAGACTGTGATTTGGAGACTTGCCGTATGTACATAGACCGCCTGCAGGAGGTAAGTTTATTTAGCCAATTGTTTATTCTTTTCTTTCATTTACATGAACAATTTCTAGCCATATGTATGTCTCAGGAATGATGCATCTAAAGCAGCCTTGTGCTAAAGCATACACTGGGCATCTCACCCAACCTGCCCCTTGTTTTTCCCTCCTCTGGTGGGTGAAATGCAAAAGGACTGAGAGGGGTAGTGATGGAGAGCCATTGCCCTAGTTTATTCCATAGCTACAGCTGAGAAACTCTGTGTTCTCCCCAGCCTCTGTACCTGTATGTTTTCAGCTATATGGAATTTCAAACAGCACTGATAAATAATGAAAGAAAACAGACGTTTGAGGTTACTTGAATGTTTTGTATCTGACACAGATGTTGGTCAGAGACAGCTAGATTTTTTTTAAAAAATGAAACTTCTATGAGAGAGAAATCTTTTATATTCATGGAAATTTGTCAAAACACAAAAGAATGATCTCTCTGTTATTTTTTTCCTGATACAATCTGGTCTCGCCATATGGAAACATAAAGGAAAAGATTCCATCCCCACGAGTTTGAGGCACTGCAGCAAAGCCAAGAGACCCAAATTCAGCATCACAATCGTTATTAATTGCTTTTGGAATGTTTTGAGGGAGAGAATTTATGGCTATCACCTGCCAAGGGCAAAATGGTGAATAGCCATTCTTATATTATTGTTGATGAAAGGTATTATTGAGAGTCAGCTTTCTCAGATGGGGCTGGAACATTTTTATCTTTAAGCAGCTGGGTAAATCTGACAGATATCCCTAGACAAGCAGCCCTGTCCTGCTAGACATAACTAGTATAATATGTATATGTATATATATATATATATTTTTTTTTTAATACCTCCACATTGTGGCCACTTAGTTACAAATATTAAATTTTCTCCTTGTGGAAATAAATTCTGTTGGGAGGAATACAGCAGTATAAAAACCATTAGTTTTTCTCTATCAGTGATAAGGATGGAGATGGATTATGAATGCAGAAATTCAGAGAGAAGCAATAAATTTTATATATTGACATGGGTGACCTGAAGAAACATCAGCCAATTGTACATTGCTGGCTCATTTAGCTGTTTTGTCCAACTGTGATTACTTAAATCCACTTAAAATTTGTGACATTTTTAGTTTGTGATTCATGTTCAAATTTATACACCCAGAGTCTGCAGTATGTCAATTTTCAAAACAATGTTATTGTTGAATGTCACTCAGTGAAACCTGCAATAAAAAAAATGACTCATAATTGGTACTGATCCTTATTTTTCTTGTTATAAAATGTAACTCTCATACAACTTTGTTAACGAGATTTCACAATATCAAAATGCATGATTAATAAATTGACAGTAGCCAGCTACAAGCAGAATTCTCCAAAAAGAAAAAGGAAAAGGGAACTCAACATATAAAAGGGAAAAGTTTTAAAACTACCTTGGGCACCAAGAGTGTAGTGATGAAGCCCGGTGGGAAGCAGGCAGGAGGACAAAGGTACACAGAGTTGCTGACATCTGTACATAGAAGCACCGCACTCATTAGCAAGGAAGCCTGGGGACATGACAGCGGTGACAACTCAGTTATGAAACTTAGTACAAGAAGCCAGGCTTGCAGCCTCCGCCAGGAAAGCCTTCCTCTGTTCAGCGCTATTAATTTGCAAGCTGTGATAATGTCGTCGAGGAGGTCAATGATTTTCTCTTGGAGGTTTATGAAAAATTCAAGTTTGCCAAGCGCCTTATCAGTGTAAATATAATTACCATGGCAAATAAAGAAACACGTCTCTGATTTTTAAAGGGACCTCGGAAGACTTCTTGACAAACAAACCAAAAAAAGGGAGCTATAAATTATATATGATCCTCCTTCATTATAACAAAATTGTCTGCCCTTTGCCCTTGGCTTTCTCTACCCTTGAAATTATAGTAACTCACCTCTAGTCTCTTCTCAGTTCAACTTAATATGCTCTTATTATTTATGGCATTACCTTCTTTGTTTAATTTTTTTTTAAGTAAGCCAGTATTCTTGTTTAATCTTGATAAATTTGGGTGGGTTAGATGCTTCAGAGATAAGCATAGCAGCATTACATTGGAAGTTCCGTTGGTGAAGTTGTCGGACAGCTTGTTCAAACTAATTTTAAGGTTTGGATTTTTTCTTTTCGTTTCTTATCAGGACTTGCAGTCAGTTTCTTCTGGTTCCCAGAGAGTCCATTACCAGGTAACATATAATTGACTCTCCTTTCTTACCTTCCAGACAAGAGAAGTCCAGCCTTCCACTCGTGTCTCTTTTTGAGAGTCTGTAGTCTTTCTAGGAGGGGGTTTGCTCTAAGAACCTAGTAAGGTGGCAAAGCTTTCTGTTCTGGTGTTTGTCACTGAAAGCAATTCACATACAGTCTTTTCCAGTTTACTCTTCCAGTGAAGTCTCTTTCATTATCCTGAATCTCTTACATTTTACTCAGTTGGGGGCCTGTTAGGACACATTTGAACTACAGATTTTCCCTCAGATCATATGGAAAAGCATTATATACTAAAACTTTTCCAGTGACAAACACCAAAAGTTCCACTCAAGCTAGCTTAACAGAGAAAATGTCTGTGGGGTATTGTCACACACAAAACATCCAGATCAAGTGTGGATTTCAGTGCACCTTTTTTTTTTTTTTTTTTTTTTTTGTATTTAGGACAAAGTGTATAGGATGTACAGGGACTCACTGCATAGCTCGGCCTCATAGTGATTCTCCTGTTTACAGCCTCCCAAATGCTGGGATTACAGTTGTGCACCACCAGGCCCAATCTCAATAGGCATCTCAGTGGGCCCCAGGGGTGGAGCTGCCACAGCAGGCCCTAGGATCAAACTCCCATCCCCTGTGTCTGCCTAAACAGATGTTTTAATCTGCTGAGCTATTTGGCCTGCCTTTCAATGTACCATTTGATCAGGGGTCATTTTCCATTTGCCTGCTGTTCTTCTTGCTTTTTTTTTCCCCCATTTTTCTGAAAGTTTCACCTCTGGAGTAGTTATTTACATAGACCAAGACACCTTCCCCTTTTATCCTGGGAAGAGAATTTCTGCTTTCCATAGTCAGCAAACCAAAGTTCTAAAATGCAACCAGGGGCTGGGAGGATGACTCAGCGATCTAAGTGCCTATCTGGCAAGTGCAAGGACCCAGGTTTGATCCCCAGTACTGTATGCTCTGCTGGGTCCAGAACCCTGGGCATGCCATGCCAGCTCCAAAACCGAGCATGGTGACACATGCCTGTAATCCCAGAGCTGGGGAGGCTGAGACAAAAGTGTCACTATGAGTCTGAGCAACATACCATGACCCGGGTTCAAAAACAATTTTTTTTTTAAAAAGTGCAATCAGATTGGCTCATGCTTGGTCTTATGGATCAGACCTAATAAACCAGTCTGCCTCTCTCTTCTATGTGACCCACAGCAGTCTTCTAGAGAATGCAATTGTCCTTTGCCCAAGCTGACTTAGATATGCGGTTTTCCCTCAACCTCCCCGACTCTCCTGTGCTAGACAGACCTCTTCCACCAGCCTCTTATGCATTAGATTCCTCAGGCACAGTCCAGACCCCCAGCCACAGATTTATTCCCAAGAGGACAGTGCAGCCATGAAGCTCTCAGATGCAAGTCCTTTCCTCTGAGAGGTCCCTGAATCCTCCCCTTTATAACAAGGGTAATTCCTGAATTAGGGATCATTAGGCAATGTAGTTGGCATGTGAACATCTTGCACTACACAAACTAAAAAGGCTATGATGTTACAGTCACTGGGAGATACAATCTCAGGGGCGTGCTTTCTTTGTCGTCCACTGTTGACTATTGTTATGCAGCACATGACTATCTATACTGTTAAACTTCAAAAAACTATCAATATGCCTTTCTTTATAATGGTGAATAATACTACTCAATTGCATATATCACACTAACCAGAGAAGGCATGGAGGCCCAAGCCTGTCATCCCAGCACTTGGGAAACTGAGGCAGAGGGATCACTGTGAGTTTTAGTACAGCTTGGCTACACAATGAATTCAGGACTGCTTGACCT
>PVKA01020854.1:10784-39715 GCA_004027165.1 Ctenomys sociabilis | reverse complement strand
CAGCAAGTCTTTTTTTTTTTAAAAAAAGTCTTTGTTTTAAATGTAGTAATTAAAAGAAAAGGTCAAGACCTTTGGCCCTTGAAATGACCTTTGACCTCCTGAGCCTAAACTTCTTGTCACAGGAGAGAGGTGCCCACTGCCAGGATGTAAGGAGAGTGCTTGAGGCTGAGGGAGAAGGGACGGTACCCTGGGCTGCGGGACACCTTATCCCTGGTACCTACTCTACCTCGGCCTGCCCCTCGGAGAAACTGAAACCAGAAATCAGTACCTCTTTTGGGCTCTCAGCTGTGTGCAGCCCCTGTGCTTGGTTTCTGAGACAGAAATTTTACATTTCTTCAAGCAGAATGAACCTAGCACTTTCAGAACCCTAGATGAAGACTGGATAAGTTGCAAATAACAGGAACCTGAAGTAATGGTTTACACAAATTAGGGGTTTTAGTTTCCCAGCATCGTGAGCCTAAATTAGAGGTCCTTAGGTCAGGTGAGAGATCACAGCCTCCTCCTGTTCTTGGTGGTTTGAGGTTCTTTTATCCTTCTACCTCCATCCTCAAGACTTGGGGGAGAGGCTCCTTGAGCAGAGTCCTGAATAGCATTCAGCTCTCAGAAAGATCTTCCCAGGCCAGAGGAGCATTCCAGACAGCAGAGGGAAGCTGCTAGAACCCACCCAGAGCTGGGCAGCTGCCCCTCTGCTGCCAATCTTCTTCAGTGAAGCTTGGTGAACTTGGCACCCTGTCCCCATCATCTGTTCTGTGAGGCTGGAGGGGCCCCTTGCACCATGGGCTGAGTGTGTCACTGTGAGGACAGCTGTCACCTCTGTGAGATTTAATGATGCACCCAGCTCTTGCTACAATTTTCACTTGTATTTTCTCACTTATTCTTCCTAAGAGCAGAATCAGTGGCATTACCGCCTGTACTGTATGTATATGGTCACAGCAGGCTTATCAGTCTTACTCAGCCAGGCATAAGTAAACAGAGGCATAGAGAGTTTGGAACACTTGCCACAGCTTTAGGGCTGAAACATGAATACAAAGCCAGGCCACACCCTTCACCACGGCACTACGCAGCTTCACATCTCTCCCATGAAGTGGTTCAGGTTTGTGCAAGGTGCTCTGTTCAGCTTGGGTGTTCTCCTAATTACCCATAAGCTCCCAATGTATTAGGGCAGGAGGACCTTTAGAGGGTTCCACCCCACTCTTCACACAAGCAGGCTAAGCCAGAAGAGCGGGGTGATTTGAGGTTGCTGGTCAATCCACTCCTTCCCACCCCTAACTCACAGGGGGGACCGGAAATGGTCAGAGGCCTGGCACCGCCTACTTGAGGAAAACATGTGGCTATAAGGAGGATTATGTAAAGAGGGGCTGTGGTCCATGCCCAGCTGGAACCCCGCGCTGGCAACCTCAGCATTCCGGCCGCACTGGCAAGCATGGTGCTGCTGGCTTGCTTCTGCCTCAGCACTGCCGATCTGCTGGCGGCAACGCCATCTGGCTCCAGTGTGCCCGCCGCTCCCCGATGTTCCCACAGTTCTTCTGGTGCTACTGGTGGTGCCAGGTGCTATGCCAACTTTCAGGACCCTAGTCATTGGCTCAGGAGAGGCTGCAGACAGCCCATCATTCCACAGCAGTGGAAACTAAGTCCTAGACAGGTGATGCAACTTGCCCAACATCCTGAGGCTAGTTGGTGGCAGAACCTGAGCCAAGATTCTCCTGACTTAATGTTCCATGCTGCCTCTCTAGACCAAGGGCAGCTCCTGCTTTCTCTCACCCTCTCTGTCTCTCTGGCACACACACACACACACACACACACACACACACACTTGAGGCCCCAACATGAGTCACAACCCCTCTTCCGAATACACAGCAGCAATCTCCACCCTTAGCCTCTCTGCCTTTGCCACTCCAGACCACTCGACACTTGGAACAGAGAGAGGACTCTTCCCAAAAAACAAGTCACATCACTGCCATATTAAAAGCCACTGTTACCTTCTCCTCTCCAAGCAAATTGGCTCCAACCTGCCTTCTCAGGTTTATTCTCAATGCACAGCTGTGCATCTCTGGCGTTCCAGCCACACAGCTCCCTGGGGCCCTCATGTCAACAGGGCCTGCTGCAGGCAGTAGTGTCTGCATGTGTAAAGCCTCTGCAGCATAATAAGAACCCCCAGATACTGAATGTCATCTGAGTGGACTGGGAATGTTCTTGAGAGGTGGCTTTGACATGTGGGAGCTGATGGCCAATGTCTGGTCTCCTCTCCAGGACACGTGCCATTTGGTGCAAAGCTTGGCCAGATTTTCCCTTCCAGATCCTAGCCATTTGTTCTGGGAAAACAGGTAAATTGAAGAACCTTTGTCCACCTGCCCTGCTCTCTACTCCTCATCTTCTCCCTCCCCATAAAAAAGAAATTGCACTAGCTGGGCAAGTGCCAATGAGTTAAGGTCCTAAGTTCCATCCCTGGTACCGGAAAGAAAATAAATTCCAATAGTACCTATGAAGTGGTCAGATAATTTATTATTATATCCCAGAACACAGAGTAAGGGAGTTCCTGTCCAATTCAATCCCCACAGCCCTAGCTATAGGGTTGATCCAGGACATTAGGAATGTCACTGCAGGTCACAGGGGCAGGGTGGATAGGGGGCTCTATCTACTCTGACTGCTCATTCTCACATGTGGAAGTTACAGACACACCCCCTAGGGAGCAGCTGCTAGGCCCATAGGTGCAGGAAGGCAGCTGAGGCTGGCTGCACCCGGGGCATCAGGTTGCCACCTGCCGCTCCATCAATCCATCCATCCACAGTATATTAATTGGGCCTCTTTCCCATGCTTATTGTTGAACAAGACCCTGCAGGACAGTAAATAAAATCAGAAAAGCAAAGTAGCAAAGCTCACCCTGCTTCTTCTATTGAAAAGATAGTAAGATACAAAGAGGGGAAGCTAAATTCCCCTGTCCTTTATTATGGTTATCTTTTTTTTCTTTCTAAAGATTTGAAAAGATGGAAAAGTATGAAGAATAAGCTAGCAGTCACCCAACTTCCCATCACCTGTTCCAATGAACATTAACCTTTTCCCATATTTGCTTTCAGGTTTTTGTTTTGTTAGGAAGCAAAATGGCCCAGGTCCAGTCCAGGTTGCCTCCCCCAAGCTCATCCCACTCCCCGTTGCTCTGAGCTCTCTGCAGCTGGCGCGTAGTCCTTGGCAGGGCTTCGGTTGTTACCTGGCCCATAACACTGAGCCCCACAACAACTCACAGAATTCAGTAAGACTCTGTGGGCAAATAAGAAACATTAGGAAAGTTTTGGATTTTATTTGCATGATATCATGCTGATGCCTCCTTTTGCAACTTGTTGATTTTATTGGGTTTTTAGAGTTATGTGTGTAAAACAGGCTGGTTGTCACAAGCCAAACCACACAGAGGGGGATAAAGGAAGTTAACTCTCTACCTGCCCGGCCCCAAGCCCACTTATCTGCCCACTTAACTACTGTTAACAGTGTAACATCTTTCTGCATGTTCAGCTTGCACAAATTTACACAGTGGCTCAATGCTGGGAGAGGATCCAAGGAAAGTTCGGGAAGGGCCGGAGCATGCAGGAATAGTGCTGCAGTGGTTAGGAGGAATGGCAGTGGGGGGCAGGGGGGACGATGCACAACTTGCTCTGCAGTTACCCGGTAACCCACAGGCTTCCCCATTCACACTTGCTCTCCACAGGCCCTGTATGCTGAAGAGGTCCAGGCCAGCAGATAAGCAGTGTCCCTACTACTAAGTGCCCTCAGTCGGGCCCAGAGGAGGGACTGACACTGGCCAAGCTGGTGACCAAGGCAAGCCATGTCGCCTGTGTAGTAAACCGATCCATGACCGCTGACATCCTTCCTGGTTGGCCATTGTCAACCAGATGCTTCTAGCAAATAGTTGATGGGTGTGAGGGGTCAGGTGTGAGAGACGCCTTGAGGGGGTCAAGTTCCTGTAGCCCCCAACGAGGTCTTTGAGGATAACCCAAGACCAGCTTCACGGGGATCTGACTGTTCTGCAGATGGGGAAGGAACTCAGAATGCCAAGAAGTTTTGTTTCATTTGCTTTTAAAAAGTGGAATAAGACTAGACATGTTATGTTTTAAGCTAGATAGGAATGATTTTTGCCTTGCCAAGAAAAAAAAAATCCAATAATTAGAGCTTAAAACTTTTGTTCATAGTTAGTTTCATGTTGCTGCAAAGCAGCGAGAGACACTGAATGGGATACTTGGGTCAGGCACTGTCTGGGAAGCCTGCTCAGCTTTTAGCTCCACAGGCCTTCAGAGAGCTTGCTGGGACTTAGCAATTGAGATCTGAAATAATCTCTGAGGTACTATCCTATTATTAAATTCAGTAATTCTGCCTCCCTCCACCCTCCACCATTCATCCATTCAGCAACTTTGTTTTCCTGAGTGCTCATTATATGTGGATCATTGTTCTGAGGATCTGGGAAAATCAGTAAAAATCCACATAAGCCCCGCCCTCATGGAGTCAAGAACTTCTTCATAAAGCTCTTTTTAAAACAACGATTTCTGCTTTACTTCAGTGATTCGGGCTTGTGCCTTTCAAAGTGAATGCGCCCCAGGCACCCTCGCTCCAGGGTACAGGGTGGTGCAGGCTCCCAAGGCAGCTTCTCTCTGGACTTCTGTGTTCTACCCTCTTCCCCTACAAGATAAAGGGACTTCTGTGTTCTACCCTCTTCCCCTACAAGATAAAGGATAGTAGTGAAACTTCTCCTTCCCCACAGCAGGTCATGGAAACTAGAGCTCCTTTTCCTCAAACTTGACTATAAGATCTAAAATAGTACTCTTTCTCCTGCCTTTCTAAGAGTTAACTGTAAAGAAATTCTTTTAACTACCTTGGCTAATAGTAGACCATTAGATCCCACTCCGGAGCAGGTCCTGTCCCACAGCCAGAAGGCAGGGGCGCTGCGCAGGCCTTGCTGGGTGTCCCCACTGGGTCTACTATTCTAGGCCCCCCTCTCTGTCCAAGTACCTCTCTACTTAGCCGTGTTGCTTCATCCAGGAGAAGCGTGGAAGCAGATAGCTCCCCCTGTCCGTTGGCTCTTCACTCTGAACGGCCTGTGCCATGTGAAACTAGGATTGAATGAACTTGTGCTTTTCTCTGTTAACCTGTCTTCTGTCACCCAGGGCCTTTTCCACAGGCAGAAAGGGGATCACTCCACTTTTTACCCTTATAGCCTCCTTCAACCTAAAATGACTGTTTCACACACCATCTTTTCCTTTCTCTTCTTTGGTACTGGTCCCAACAGCAGCAGCCTGCAGCCTTAGCTGGGCTGGGTACTGACCCCTCCTCAGACCCAGGCAAAGGACTTCCTGCCCCTTCTCCCAGTGCTACCAATGCGAGGTCCAGGCACGGCTTCCACTACCCAGAGAAGCCTTCCCTGGACACTGAATAACTTGCCCACACTCTGGATGCCCCAGCTCCGGGCTCCTGGCCAGCATTCTTCAAACTTCTTTCTTCAGCAATGAAAGAAAGGGCTGTGTGCTATTGCAGTCAAAGCCTTTTACTCTCTCCCTCCCAGAGCTGTGAAACCCCTTGAGGGCTGTGGCCTCTCCCCTGCGTCACCCACCCTCAGAAAGCATTCGGACCCTGCGAATGGAACTGTGGGCCAGCAGGTGGCTTCCAGCAATCTCACATTGGTGTCACAGGCATGGTGGATTATCTGAATTTAATTTCTGCCTAAAAAGTACTGTTTCTTTCCATTTTTACCATACATATTATAACTTTCAGGTTTTATTCTTTCAGAATCTTACACTAAGGAGATAATGTAATATTTACACATGTGGATCTAATTCATTTCACTTACAAGTATAACCTCTAGTTGCACCCACTTATCTATGAAGGCTTCGAGTTTGTCTTTCTTTTTTTTTTTTTTTTTTTTTTTTTTTTTTTTTTTTTTTTTTTTTTTTTTTTTTTTTTTTTTTTTTTTTTTTTTTTTTTTTTTTTGTCTTTTTTTTTTGAGACAGGGTCTCACTATGCAGTTCAGGCTGGCCTTAAGCTCACTTTGTAGCTCAGGCTGGTCTTGAACTCACAACAATCCTCCTGCCTCAGCCTCCCGAGTGCTGGGATTACAGGCATGCGCCACCACGCCCAGCAAGTTTGTCTTCCTTTATAGCTGAGTAATAGTCCATTGTATAAAATACCACGTCTTTTTCACCCATTCCTCAAGTGATGGGCATTTTGATTGTTTCCAAGATTTGGCTATCACAATTGTGCTGCTATAAACATGGATGCACATATATCACTATGATATAATGTTTTCAGTTTTTTTGGGAAAATACCCAACAGAGGGCTAGCTGGATTGATGCTTCTTATTTATTTTTGGTACTGGGGATCAAACTCAAGACCTTACACTTGCTAGGCAGGCACTTATGCCACTGAGCTATTTCTCCCGCCCTGGATAGCTGGATTGAATGGGATTTCCAGTCCTAGTTTTTTGAGGAGTTTCCACACTGATCTCCACAGTGGTTATACTGTTGCAGGCAACCTGAGTTAGATAGAAATATTATAGGCAGTCAGATAGGGTCAGGCCCTCGAAGGAGATGACAAAGACCAGACACCTTACAACTGTGGGAGATGCTTCTGCTGTAAGCCAGACCTAAAGAGCAAACAAATGCTAACCTCCTTAAAGGTGGGCATCCAGGATTGCTCATTAGCCAGGAAGAATCACTGTTTGAAGTCCACCATATAAGGTCCTGTTTTACATTCATGCCCGCTTGCTACTTGACTTGCTACCCTATTTGGTTTTGGGCCTAATCAATTTTGCCTGAGAAAATGGTGCTCATAATCCCATTTGTTGACCCAATAGTTTTGTCCCACCCCGCATCTGCCTAAGTGAGACCCCTTTGTCTCTACCTCAGCCCCTCTTGGTTTTGCCCTATAAAGGTAACCTGGAAGAGACAGCTTCCCTGGGTAACCTGCTCAGGGTTCCTCTCTGACAGAAGCTTTCCTTACCAAAAAAATTTACCCTCAACCTCTGTTTGTTCCTAAAATTCATTCTTCCGTTTTAGAGAACACGAACTCATCCAGGTCAGGTTGGGAGTTTCACCTTCCCTAGATCAATACCAGTCTCCATTCCTACCAGCAGTGGAGAAGGGTTCCTTTTTCCCCACAGCCTCTCCAGGATTTGCTATTAGTTGATTTTTTTATGATAGCCATTCTTTCTGGGATGAAGTGGTATAATAGATACAATAAAATGGAAATTAACTGAATTTAAGGATTAAACAAAAACGATGAGAGGAGAAAAAGGAAAAAAAGGCAGGGGGAAAACATGCAAGTACATGTACAGGATAGCTGAGCTGATTGTACTAATAATTTCCATCAGATTTTTGAAAATAGCAGTTTTTTGAAAATGTTTAGAATCTTCACCTTGACTAATTGTATGCTGCTATCTGAAATCTAAACAACTACCTTGAGGACAGCAATGTCTAATACAAAACCCATGTTTGAATACCTCTCATCTTGGTCTTCTGAATATGTACCATTTCTAATATCTTATAAATTCTTATACTCTTTAAAATAAATTTTTAAAAAACAAGGTTAAAAATTAAGATTTCTTGAAAGCCAGCATTAATATTCAATTATTTGTCCAATCTTGCATAAAATAACTATCTGTTAATCTGAGCAACAGATTTTTTTTTTTTTTTTTTTTTTTTTTTTCTTTTTTGAGACAGGGTCTCGCTATGCAGTTCAGGCTGGCTTTAAGCTCACTTTGTAGCTCAGGCTGGTCTCAAACTCACAACAATCCTCCTGCCTCAGCCTCCCGAGTGCTGGGATTACAGGCATGCGCCACCACGCCCGGCTGAGCAACAGATTTGACAATAAAAATAGATAATGTAACAACCACTGTTAATTAGTTGTTTTTTTTTTAAATTTTAAGGAGAGATCTACCAGGTATTCAGGGTCTCACTACTAGATTAGACTCGTAATAATCCACCTGTCTACAGCCTCCCAAGTGCTGGGATTACAGGTGCGTGCCACCATGCCCAGTCTCAACTGCCATCCCAGCATGCCCTGGGGCTGGGCCAACATGGCAGGCCTGGGAATCAAACCCTGGCCCCTGTGCCTGCTTGCAGGTGCTTTAATCTGCTGAGCTATTTGGCTAGCCCTAATTAGCTATTCCTGTTTTGAAAATCTGTAACATATATATTGTTGTATGCTATCCTGTTTCTGTCATTTTTTAAGCTATTTTTGCTTCTGATTTTACTCTTCAAAATAAAATAAAATTGAATTTTTAAAAATTAACGAAGTAAAAATAAAAAAGAATAAAAGAAAGAAAAATAAATAAATGTATAAAAATAAAGATAGGGGCCAGGGAGATGGCTCAATGGAATAAGCACTTCCCTGGCAAGCACAGGGGCCTGACTTCAATCCCCAGTTCCGCCAAAAAATAATTAATTAATAAACAAATAAAAATAAAGAATACTTGGGGTATCAAATTTTAGGATCACAAGTATATATATATATATATATTTCATTAGCTAAAATAAGGAAAATGATCACACATTCTCACTCTATCTAAAAGTTCCAATATGCCCTGTTAATCACTGAAACAAGCCATTTTTATTCTGAAGGTTCCTGTGCCGCCTAAAGCTAGGATTGCTCTCTTACATAAGAAGCCACTAAGGAGCTCTAAATAATAGACTCAGCTGTGGCAGCAGCACTTGGGAACTTGTTAAAAATGCAAATACTCAAAAAAAAAAAAAAAGGCCTTGCCCCAGACCCACTGAAGCAGAAGTTCTGGGGTGGACTCCAGTAATCTGAATTTTAACCAGACTTCTGGCAAACTCTGATGGTTACCGAGGTTAAAGAAATACAGATATAAAACATTTAACAAGTGTCCAATTACCATTAATAAGTGGATTGGTTGGTACCTTTGTGTGCATTATAGTAACACTAGATTGGATTATTGAATGAAACTTTCCTCCTCCATGACTACACAATATAAAAATAACAATTTAAGGATTCAAAATAAGTATAGAATGCATATAAATAATTATAAACATGATACACAAGATGTGAGGACAGCTATGTTTTGTCTTAAACACAGAGGCGCAGGGTTCAATCCCCAGGCCTGCTGTGCCAGACCCACCCCCCAGGGCACGCTGAGATGGCAATCCAGACTGGGTGCAGTGGCGTGCACCTGTAATCCCAGCTCTTGGGAGGCCGTAAACAGGTGGCTCACTATGAGTCTGATCTAGTAATGAGACCCTGAACACCTTGTAGACCCTTCCCTAAAATACAAGAAACAAACAAACAAAAAAACTTCTTAGGCTCCTTTATTTATTCACATCTCAAATCCCTTACAGAGGGCCAGGAAGATGGCTTAGTGGAATAAGCGTTTCCCTGGTAAGCACAAGGGCCTGAGTTCAATCCCTGATTCCGCAAAAAAAAAAAAAAAAAAAAAAAAAAAAGACAAAAAGTTCAAATCCCTTACAGGACAACTTCACTGTAGGAAGGACGGAAGAATAAGAGGTGCCTCTGCCAGAGTTGAGGTGCACTAACACATATCTTCTACCTTCCCAAAAGTTGGTGGGGGAGCGGGGATTATCATAGAATATTTTGGATTCACATAGCAAATTGGAGGTGAAATGTTACCAGGCCTGGACGGCACACCTCTGGAGAGTGCGAGCTCAGGCAGCACTGGGATCTCCCTCCTGTCCAGGCCTAGAGACTCAGCACAGGAGCAGCTCCTGCTCCCTGGGGGGCTCCTAGGTACACCAATCCCTCCCTTCACACTCTTCTTGCGGGCCACAAGGAACACCTGGTAAGGCTTCATCCTTCATCTGCACTTGAGTGCTTGAGTGGGGAAGCAGGAGCAGAACGCAGTTGATTTCCTGGGTTACAGCAGAGGCCTGTGGTGTCCAAGCGGGAAGGGCGGGGCTGATGAGGGTGGAGAGGTGGCTGGCCTGGTGGGCCTCCAGCACAGGGAGCTGGAGCTATAGGCCACAAAGGAGAGTCTAAGGACACACGTCATTAATCCCCTGGGAAAGACAGCACTCAGAGCAAAATGCTGCTCATTAGATATGCGTTAAACAACAATATATTGTGCCCTTAATTTTTTTTGGCGGAACCAGGGATTGAACTCAAGCCCTTGCGCTTCCCAGGCAAGTGCTTTTTCTACTGAGCTATTTCCCCTGCCCCTGTGCCCTTAAATTTTTGTTAAGCCAGTGGATCATTTGTAAGTCATCTTATCACAATAATTTTGAAATACAGCAAAAGTATTTAAGTCTTGATTATTAAAAATAACTGCTGTCTTGCATTCTTAGGGGATGCTTTATCAAGACACACCCATGCTCCCCCTTGCCCATGGGACATGGCACAGTGAGGAGGGCCTCCCCCGAAGTTGCTGCTGTCAGCATAAACTCTGGAGGTCAGGAAGTGAGAGGGGGTCTTCCTGACTTCCAGAGTTCCTCGCTCTGGGTCAACACTTTGCTCTCCCTCTGTGGAGGTGCTGGGTAAATGCAAGGCTGCAGTGGCTTCTCTAGAAGAAGAAAAAATCAGTGGTGCCTGGCTTCCAAAGCTCATCCTGGGGAATTCATGGTCCTCAACTCCTCCTGTGCCTGTGTCCTGTTATGAGGAGCTTCTCTACCCCCATGGAACAACTAAGCTCCTCCTTCTAGAGTCTTGGCCCTTGTCCCCTGCAGAGTCCCAGGAGCCCTGAGCGGTGGGAGGCTCTCTAGGATCCAGGGCAGTAGGCGGTGGGCAGCCACCACAGGGCTGCACACTATCCTGGACCAGGGACATGGCTTCCTGGCCCTGCATGAGCCCCAGGATTTCCCTCTGGTCCTGTGGAGATGAAGCCAGCTCCACTGAGGGCTCCCTTGGACTTCCCACCAGCGGTACGAGGGTGCTCCCGGCTAGCCAGATCAATTTTGTTTTTTTTTTTTTAAAACAGAAATAAGATTCTTGTCTGAATGTTCTGAAGCAAATTTATGCCTGTTACTGAGGATAACGACAGGAGAGCCCTGCACCTCATCAGCCCTGAGGCCTGAGGGAAGCACCCCAGGGAAGAGGGCAGAAAAGAAAGAAGAAAAATCCTCTGAGACAGGCAGACATTTTCCCTGGCCAAACAGCAACAAAGAGGGAGATGCACAAAGACAAAATGGAAAGGGCTCCTGTTACCACAGGCAAGTCTGCCAAGACTTGGTAGGGTCTGTGGGATTCGGAGAAAGTGGGGCAAGCAGTCAGGGCTGTCGGCCAAGGCGTTATGCACACTTTGTGGTCAAACATGGAGCCCTTACTGGGCTTCCTTCAGATCTGGAGCCTGCCAGAGAACTAGGGAGAGGGAAAACCCCGCAAGTAACTACTCACCATCTTCTGAGTGAAGTAACAGGCTTGAAGAAGATGGAGCATTTGGCCAGACTGGAGTAGGAAACCTCAATTCACCCTCCAATCATGGAATTCAATCATGGAATTCGTGTCACCAAATTTTTCGAGCTCATGCTGATTCTCCTGCCTCAGCCTCCCAGGCGTGGGGGTTTCAGGCATGTGTCACCACACCCAGCTGAACTTTTTTGTTCACTAAACTGATTGTGCCTCTGTGCCAAGAACTTGAGAGAAGAATATTACTGAGCATACTGTAATATGCTCAAGGCCTTAAGCTGGAAAATCCCCAGCTTAAGGCATTGAGATATTTGCTCCAGCCACTGTCCTCTCAGAAGCAGCTGTTTGCCCACCTGTTGGCCTGTGCTGATTCAACCAGCAGAAGTCATCTAGAGGACAGGGACATACAGAAGGCAGTGGCCTTAACCTCACTGCTGCTGGGTCTGTCAGTCACTATGGTCCACCCTCCCCCTGCATGGTGCCTGCTGTTCCGACTTTTACTTGGCTGGTATTTGCTCTGTGGAGCATACTTCTTTTCCTCCCTTCAAGAAATGTAGGGCTGCCGGGCGTGGTGGCGCATGCCTGTAATCCCAGCACTCGGGAGGCTGAGGCAGGAGGATTGTTGTGAGTTCGAGACCAGCCTGAGCTACAAAGTGAGCTTAAAGCCAGCCTGAACTGCATAGCGAGACCCTGTCTCAAAAAAAAAAAAAAAAAAAAAAAAAAAAAAAAAAAGAAATGTAGGGCTAGGGAGATAGCTCAGAGGTCTAAGCACCTGCCTGGCAAGCGCCAGGACTGGTGTTCGATCCTCAGCCCTAAACAGGGCCTATAATCTCAGGGATGGGGAGGCTGAGATGGGAGGATCACTGAGTCCAAACTGCATAGCGAGACCTGTACCAAATAAATACTTTCTAAAAGAAAAAATGCGAAATGTCATTATCTTTTGAGTTTGTTTCTTTGTTCAGGACAAGAATTTAGCAGGCCTCTCTAGGAGTCCACAGCACCCCAGAACCCAGTACCAACCTGACTAAGGATGTGCCAATAAGCTTCCTTTCTTTGGAATATGGAATTGAGAGAGACTGCAGGCTGTTACCAACATGGGAGTGTAACATATCCAGTAAACTTGGGAGCCTCAGGGAGGAAGAGACAGGAAGCACAGCCATCCATGGGCCAGAGAGACAGAAGCCAGCCCACCAGCCTGCAGAAGGAATGAAGAGAAACTAGAATCTGAGAAAAAAACCAGGAGTAAGGAAGCATTTCAGTGGCTTTCCTTTCTGGATCCCAACCTTGGATTCTTCTTTTTTTTTTTTTTTTTTTTTTGTGGAACTGGGGATTGAACTCAGGCCCTTGTGCTTGCCAGGGAAGTGCTTATTCCACTGAGCCATCTCCCCGGCCCCCAATTTTGGATTCTTGCATATACTTCAATATCTTTTTTTTTTTTTTTTTTGGTAGCCAGTTCAGCCCACCCTGGTGATAGGACAGCTGTGGCATGTGGTGCCAAATCGAACCTGTGGTCCCTACATTTGCCTAAACTTGCCTAAGCAGGCACTTTAGTCCACTGAGCTATCTCACTGGCTCAAACTGGCTTTCACTGATTATGTAATTTGCAACCAAAAAGTCTTAACTCACCCATAAAGTGTGTAACAAACCAACAAAGAGACTTGTCATATTCTTTTATTGTGGTAAATTTAGCACTGAATGGTTTAGAGATACAGCTGCCCACACACAGGGCTGTAACTCACCACCGCCGTCCATCTCCACGATGTCTCATGGTTCTCTGCATCTGGTCCTCCATGATTAAGGGATAACTGCTCCCATGCCAGCGTAAGAGCTGAGATGGTGATGCACACCAGCACCAGAAGATGGCTGTGAGCTCATTTGCTTTATTTTTTTTTTTCAAGCAAATGAATACTTTTATTAACGTGGTTAAGTTTTTCGTTGTTGTTTTGTTTTGTTTTTTAACATGGTAGGGGTCTTGACCTCAAATAATCACCAGGTCTGCTGCTCAAACTTAAAGCTGGGACAACACAGGAACTTGGAAGACGCCTCTTCCAAGTGGACCAGTTCGGGTCCAAGGTCGACAGCTCCAGGCTGTTTTCCGCAGCTCCTCAAAGGTCTTTGCAAACAGCTTTGGTTTTATGCTAGACTCTCCCATGACATCAGCTTCCACAGCATGTCGGGATCTCTTCCCCTAGGCTGGGCTCCGTAGAATCAGGGCTGAGCTAAGTTGTCCAAACAGACTCACCAGACAGGTCACATCAGATGGTCCAGCCCAGAGTGTAAATTGCGAACAGAATGCACCTCTCCTCCTTTGGTCTCACACGGAAATTAGAGAACCCTGTACAGACAGCGCCACGCCTCCTCCCCTGTCCAGCAGTCCTCTGGGTCCCTCACACCCCCCAGGCGAAGCCTGGCCCCTCTCCAGCAGCTGCTGAGCAGAGTTGACTTGAGAGGCGGCTCCTCTGCCTCGAGAGCTCTGTCGCGTCACAGACCCAAAGTACCAGGAGTGATTGGGGCAGGCAAGAAAGAGCATAGCGTCTCAAAACTTTAGAAATAATAACCAAAGCCCAGAAACCAATGTGACTGCTGCAAGTGTATACAACCTAGACCCTACTCCCTGTATGTGAATGTTTCCAAAACAAAAAGTTACTTCCCAGACAGAAACACCTCATGATCAAAACTTATATTGAGGTCTTCAACCACAGATCATAGTGTAAGGAGGACAGAGTACAGAGAAAGAAGAGAAAAAAAAAAAAAAAAGAGGCTCTGGTTTCAGCTTCTCCAGGGGGTCAGCAAATCTCCACCACTTGATCAGAATCCATTGGCTGGAAACCAGGAATCACGACTCCCTCTTCTCTATCCACTGCACCAGCTGCACCAGCATCTCACCATCTGCTGTGCCTTCTCCGTCTTGTCACCCCAAAGGCAGGGCCAGGCTGTTCCTGGAGGTGGTTGAGCATGCTCTCCTCCAAGGCCTCCACTTTTGTCTTTTGTTGTTTCTGTTGTTGTTTTTGGTGGAACCGGGGACTGAACTCAGGCCCTTGTGCTTACCCGGCAAGCACTTATTCTACTGAGCCATTTCCCCAGCTCCCCACCTGTGCCATGATCTGGGTGAGCAGGCTGTCCATCTCCCACAGCTTGCTGCACTTGAGGGTGTGTGCCCAGGCAGGCTTGCGCGTCCTCATTTGCTTTCATTATATTCCAACATGAGTTTCCTAGGCAACTTGTTTCTTCCTCAAAATATTAGTTTTTAAAAAAAAATCCTATCTGAGGGCTTCAGTGAAATCATTGTTCACTTAAAAAGTTTTGGCTGATACCTACCTGACGAACTTCACTGATGACTGCTTTGATTTAACATCCTTTTGCTAAGCACCACTAGCAGCTTTGCACCCAGGGCCCACACCCATGCAATTCCCAACTTACATGTGAGTTGGGAATTCCTCTGAAGTAAGTAAGCACCCCTCCAAGGGTCTTCACGTTGTCTTTATGTCAGGGAAGAGCAGGCATCAAGGTTCCACAGTAGTAATTACTGCACCACCAGCTTCAGGGACCTTCAACAGCAAAACATTATTTCACATGCGTGCTCCTTGTTTATCAAGGGTCAGCTCAGCTCTGCGCCACTTCACAGGACTGGGGATGTTAGCTGTCTGCATCTGCACAAGCCACCCTATGCCAGAGGAAAGGGAACCCAGTAAGTCAAAGACTCAGTTTACATCTATTCAGAGTCCAGTGATCAAAGCAAGTCACATTGTTGTAGGCAACTGAGTTAGACAGAAATATTCTAGGCAGTCAGTCAGACAGGGCCAGGTCCTCAAGGAGACAAGATGGCAGACAAGGTGACTTTGCAACTTGGAAGAGACAGACACTCCCTATGGGTCATACTTCAAGACCAAGACAAAAGAGAAAACACAGCTACATACTTCCCTAGGGATGGGCATCAAGGATTGATATTCTAAATAGGTATCAGTCACCTTGAAAGAGCCCTATTGAGTCACTAGCCCAACCCAGAGCAGGAAGAGACCCTGTCCCATTTTCATGCCCACTTGCTATGTGACTCACTTCCCCATTTGGTACTGGATTTAATCAATTTTACCTGAGCAGTGGTGCTTGTAATCTCATTGGTTAACCATAGTTTTGTCCCACCTCTTGTCCACCTAAGTGAGTTCCCATGTCTTTACCACCTTAGACCCGCCTCACCACTTGGTTTTCCTCTATAAAAGTCCCTGAAAGAGTCAACTTCCGGGGGAGCCACCAGCTCTGGCCTCTCTCAGGCAGGAGCTTTCTTTCCCTCAATAGATCTATTCTGCTCATAACCTCCATTTGTTCCTAAAATTCATTCTTCGGTTTTAGAGAACACAAACTCGTACAAGTCAGGTCCAGAGATGGTTTTTCCCTATGTTATTTGGAGGTTCCCTATATCGTTTGGAGGTCGTCCACCTGAGATCAGTTTTTCTTCCTGTATCAACACAGCCACTCTTGACTTGAAAAAAAAAAAAAAGTGTGTGTATTGCAGAGAGGGTCCCCCAGGGAGGCACTGGAATATTTGGTGAAGACCAATAGCGCCTGGTCTCAGCCTGACAGCCCTCGGACATGAGTGGCAGGCTCTGGACTTGCCGGCCTCCATACTGCACTAAGCCAGTTCCTTAAAATGAATCTCTATTGCTGTGTACACACATCCTATTCGTTCTGCTTCTCTGGAGAACCCTGACTAACACATCACGCCATCCTTTATACTTTTTTTTTTTTTTTTTTTTTTTTTTTTTTTTTTTTTTTTTTTTTTCCATTTTGCTCTTTTTCCTTCACAAACACAAAAATCAACCTCCAGAAGCAAAACATCCAAGCTGCGGCTAAGTGTCCCTGGCACTTGGCCTGCCCGGTGATTCCCATCATTCCCCCAGATTTAGGAGAACTTTATTTTTTTAGCACCAGGAAAAAAACATGTTCATTTTTCTACTTTATACTTCCCTTACTGAGCAACTCTGTAACAATACTTGTTGCCATCCTGGTAACTGATAGAATCACACAAAGGGGCCACTGGCTGACAAGCATAAACGACAGGACACAGACAGAAGTTGTTGAGGTTTTAGAAAGTAAAAGAAATGACATTCTTTTTCCTACCCTTCTTAGCCTGGAATTATTTCAGATACAGAAGTCTGCCTGCCAAAGGTTTAACTTCGGGTTCAAACATTCCCTGTCTCATGGATAATGACTTGGTCTGCATAGCGGAGACAACAGCCAAAACACAGGCCATCCCTGAAGGAGAGCAGGAGGACCTGGGGCCAGCATGTCCACAGCTTCCTCTCAGGCTCCCCTACCAGATGTCCCTTCTGAGATGAAGACAGAGGAGGTGGCGGGGGAGGTCAGAGTGAGGCTCTAGGTAGCACAGGTGCCCCCGTAACAGTATCCTGCCCTTTGTTCTTCCATTGCATTGGTTTCCCTATTAAGTGTGCCATTACCAGGAGACATGGCAATCCTCTAGGGAAGGGGGGATGGCAAACAGCCCAGAGTCATAGTGGCAAACCAATGGCATGTGCAGCATGATGGGCTATTGGCGTCACTGAGGCTCTGAAAGGTTTGCGTCATTGTCTAGGCAACCTTGCTCCTGCCCCTCCTCTAGGACTTCTCACTGAGCAACATCCCCAGTCTTTTTTTTAAATGTATTTAGGAGGGCCGGTGAGATGGCTCAGTGGAATAATCTCTTCCCTGGCAAGCGCAAGAGCCTGAGTTCAAACCCTGGCTCTGCAAAAAAAAAAAAAAAAAAAAAAAAAATGTATTTAGAACAGGGTCTACAGGGTCTCACTACACAGATCAGACTCATAGTGATTCTCCTGTTTTCAGCTCTCAAATGCTGGGATTACAGGCATGCACCACCAGGCCTAGTCTCAATCACTGTTTCAGTGTGCCCCAGGGTGGGGCCAGCATGGGACACGGGATTGAACCCTGATCCCTGCGTCTGTCTAAGCAGGCGCTTCAATCTGTTGAGCCATCTGGCTGCTGCTCACCCCACCCCACACACACACAGCCTTTTTCTTTTCTTTTCTTTTTTGTTTTCTTTTCTTTTCTTTCCTTTTTGTGCAGGGTCTCACTACACAGCCCAGGCTCATAGTGATCCTCCTGATTTCTGCCTCCCTAGTACTGGTATCACAGGCACGCACTACCAGGCCCAGACTCCACTGCCAGCTCAGTACACCTGAAGGCAGGGCTGGCGAGGCATGTGGAACCAGGAATTGAACCCTGGCCCCTGTGCTTCCCTAAGCAAGCGCTTAGTCCGCTGAGCTATACTGCCAGCCCTCCTATTTCTTTTTTTAGACATGTTTTTGCTACATCACTAAATTGTCCATCTGGGCTTTAACTTGCAGTCCTTCTGCCTCAGCCTCCCAAAGTGCTGAAATTAAAATATGTTCCATGGCACCCAGCTTGCTGCCATCTGATAGTAGAGGGGACAACTGAATATTCTCTTAGGATTGCTGCTGGCCGGTGTACATTTTACTCCAAGGAGCAAAGGGGCAGAGATGGCCTTGAGAAAGAGTAGGTCAAATAAAAACATTATTTAAATCCATTTTGTTTCAGTTATATATTATTGTATAATAATCTATTCTGAACTCAGTGTCAGGAATCAATAATCTGAAGGACGTATGGTGTGCATGCCTGTAATCTAACCACTCAGCAGGGTAGGGCAGGTGGCCACAAGTTTGAGGCCAGCCTGGACAACTTAGTAAGATCCTGTTTCAAATTTTTAAAAAGGGTTGGGGATGTAGTTCAGTTGTAGAGTGCTTGCCTAGCATCCACAAGGCTTTAAGTTCAATGCCCAGTCTTTCAAGAAAGAAAAGAAAAGAAAAAAGAACATGTATTATCTCTCTTAGATTTGGGATTGACTGGACTTGGGAGTCTTCTTCCTGGAACAAGTACTGCTGTCCAAGCTAGGAACCTCACAGCTGGACCTCCCAGGACAGCTCTCCTCTGTGTGGCTTCCCCAGCACAGCTGTGCTGACTGTGGCTATCACTCAATGTCCCAAAGGTGCACGTGGAAGGTTGGGGTTGTAGCTCAGCGGCAGAGCGAGTAAGGTTCTAAGCTCACTCTCCAGCACATTCCTGCTCGCGTGCACACATACTACACAGACAGACAGACAGACACACACACACACACACACACACACACGTCAACCCCCTGTCTTCTCTTGCCCTAAGCTCCTGGCAATGACCATTCTTCTTTCTCTCTGAATTTGACTATTTTGGGTACCTCATAAAAATGAAATCATACAGTATTTATCCTTTTGTGTCTGATTTATTATACTGTAGGACCTAATAAAATGCAATTTTCCATTTAGTCTAAAGTTAAGTTGGGATAAAGCCATCTAAAACTGCCTAATATTGCCCATTACTGGTTCTTTAATCAAATAACAAAATAGATGCCCCAATAAAAATCCTAACCAACAGGATCTGGTTTGAATATAAATATTTTTACCACTATCAAATTCTGAAGGGGATATAAATCCTAAAAATTAATTCACTTAATTCAGTCCAATAAATCCAAATTTTATGTTACTGTCCAATGAAATTAGAGACCTAAATCAATTAAGTTGCTCTATATTTTAAAGTTCAAAAGAAATCATTTCTCAGGGCCGGGGAGATGGCTCAGTGGAATAAGCACTTCCCTAGCAAGCACAAGGGCCTGAGTTCAATTCCTGGTTCTGCAAAAAATAAAAGAAAGAATCACTTCTCAATTTTAAATTCTGCCCAGAGTTATCCTGTGAGGCCCTCGAATCTTGGATAAGGTTGAGGTCACCTTTGGTAACTCCAGGGTCAGATGTATCTCCCTGTTATGGTTCCTTTGATAATCCTAGTTGTTAATAGGAGAGCCAGGCATGGTGGTGCACTTCTTTAATCTAAGAACTCAGGAAGCTGTAGCAGGAGACTTATGAGCTCAAAGTCAACCTGGACTACATGGTGAGATCCTGTTTCTAAATCAGTCAATCAGTCAATCTACCTACCTATCTGGAGGAGGAGGGGAAAGAGGGATAGGAGGAAGTTACAGGACCACCTAGGAACTCTTCAAGGTTGAAAACTGTCCCTAGGCAAAAGGGTCTTCCCAGAGCCAATATTTGGTAAAACGGTTTGAGTCAGAGCCCAGAAAAAAAACAAGACCCAAAGCTGTTAAAGAGGACATAGTCACAGACAAGATAGGCCTTGCAGGGATGTCACTCAGTCTGTGCTGTAGTCTGCAGTCTGCTGACTGTGTACTTAAATTCAGTGGAGAGAATTCTTCCACCAACAGGTCAATTATAACACTTCTAAAAATAGGGTACTCAGACTTGTTCCCAGAGGGGATGATTTATCCAAAATTGTTCTGACTTATCCAGAATTGCTTTTGTGATCTGATTAGATTTAAAGGTCATAATGAAACTACCTTGTGAGGTAAAGCCTGTAGTGACAGTTCTGTAAAGTTCTTATCCATATGTAACTGCAATGAAGCACCTACAGAAGGCAAAGTACTCAGTGACCAAGTGTTTCATGCTGTAGATGATAATGAAAATAGAGAGTACGTGCTTCCCAATAGGCCAGAGAACATAAGAAGAGAAGATTATGAGCCTGGGATTCCACGTTCCCAGCTCAAGCTCCACACTAAGGACCTGGGAGCTGCGAGCTTCCTGCCTGAAAGATGTGCTGGTTTCCTATAGCCACAGAGAAGCTATAACCCAAGTCTAAACCTGGCAGTGTCAGAATTACAACACAAACTGCATTAGCTACAAGGTAGTACCTCTTTGGTTAAAGTTATAGTGGTGACCAGGGAAGGAATGTAGCCAAGAACTGGGATGGGGATTTGTGGGCAGAGTCCAGCAAAACTAGAGGCCTGCCTTGAACCTCAGATTCTCCAGAGCCTTTCTTACTAGAGGAAGCAGCACTTCTAGTACATGTACAAGTCAGACGCCCTCCCTCTTCTCAAGATCCTTAATGGCCAGCCAAATAGCTCAGCAGATTAAAACACCTGCAAGCAGGTGCAGGGGCCAAGGTTTCAAGTCCTGGGCCTGCTGTGCTGGCTGCACCCCTGGGGTGCACTGAGATGACAATTGAGACTGGGCGTGGTGGTATACACCTGTAATCCCAGCTCTTGGGAGGCTGTAAATAGGCAGATCACTACGAGTCCAATCTAGTAAGTGAGACCCTGAACACCCTGTATACCCTTCCCTAAAATACAAAAAAAAAAAAAATTAAAAAGCATCAGTGGGTGAAAGTTTGGATCTGAAACCAGATGTGCTACGTTGGGATCTTGGCTTGGCGGAGCGTATAACTTGGAGGAGTTTGTAGCCTATCTATAAACTATATGATTTGAAAAGTTCATTCATCTCTCAAAGACTCATTTTTTTCCTTATAAAAACAATCTTAGTCCGGGCGTGGTGGCGCATGCCTGTAATCCCAGCACTAGGGAGGCTGAGGCAGGAGGATTGTTGTGAGTTCGAGACCAGCCTGAGCTACAAAGTGAGCTTAAGGCCAGCCTGAACTGCACAGTGAGACCCTGTCTCAAAAAGACAAAAAAAAAAAAAAAAAAAAAAAAAAACCAATCTTAAAGATGTGTATCATATTAAAATGTGGGATAACTGGGCCCTATACACTTTAATGCCTTCTTTCAGTTAGACCTAGTCATCATTGGTTTTGATATGTGAATTATACAGGAAAATGGTTTAAGGGGTTGCCATCTGGGGGACTCTGTAGCTATGAACATTGAACAATCAATGTAATAAGATTTAATGTCATTATTAATGTGATAATATAAGAACTAGGTAAAGGAAAATATGTTAAGGTAGACTTTACTCAAGCTTCTTATTATGGAAGAAATGGATAATAGTTGAGAAAATTTAAAAGATGGTTTGTTAGAGATTCAACAAAGGGGCTAAGAACCAAAATATCACCAAGAAATGCAGCAACATAGTGCCGGCCAAATAGCTCAGCCAATTCGAGCACCTGCTTAGGCAGATACAGCAGCCAGGGTTTGATCCCCGGCGTGCTATGCCAGCCCCACCCCCAGGACACCCTGAGATGGCGATTGGTGGCACGCGCCTGTAATCCCAGCTCTTGGGAGACTGAGCACAGGCGGATCACTAGGAGTCCAATCTACATAGTGAGACCCTGAAGACCCTGTCCTAAAATAGAAAAAAAAAAAAAAGAAAGAAAGAAAAGAAATACAGTAACTTAAAAAAAAGGAAGAAAGAAATACAGCAACGTATCTATCTCATTAAATGGCTCATTTATTTTCGTATCTGGCTCAGGCGGCACCGAGCACCTAGAAGACCACACAGCACTGAGAAGGGACCAAGAGCCTGATCCAGGGCTCAACACCGATGTGCTTCCCCTGTCACTCACCTAGAGAGCGGATGTGGAGGCAGTGTGGTCTACCATTTGGAACGCAAGGATTGTTCACTTGAAAGCCATAAAGCTTACAAAGGAACTCAACTTATTCTGGAAACATCTCACATGCTTTCTTGCCTTCTTCTTCTGTGCTTGATGGGACCCAGGGCCCCTGTCAGTGCTACCCAAGAGCTCTACTGCTCAGCCACACCTCCAGCCCGGCATGAACTTCACAAGGAGACAAGCATGAGGGTGTGCCAGCCCAGGCTTGGGGCTTCCTCAGATGGTCGACGGCTTTCCCTTTATTGTCTAGAAGCAGCTTTCCCAGGAAGTCACAGAGATAAGGGTCTGCGGGCAGACTGAGGCATGAAGATCCAAAAGGGCCTAGTTCCGGCTCATCTGCAGGGCTGTAGCAGCTTCCATGGTGCCCAGAACTTTACCCTACTCTTTGTGAGATGGTCCCTGTGTAGCCTGGAACAGGCTCAACCACTGCTCTGGTTTGAAAATGCAAGACACTCTTGTGCCCTCAGGCTTCTCCTAGGCCGACTGATGGAAGAGGAGCCCATGGCATCCAGAACCACATCCTTGAGGACTAACGGAAAGCCGGGAGAGGGAGGAGGAAGAGCCCACAAAAGTAAAGTGTCTGGGCCTCCTCCCCACCCCTGGTGAAATAATCATAATGAATCAGGGAAGTCGCAGCTGCTGGCCAAAAAGAGCTAACCACAGAAATGGTGTCCGCCAGCTTTGCAAGCAGGAGGCGGCCGGAAAGGGGCTCTCGGAGGATGGAATTGAACAGAACACTGGAGGACAGTGAGCAGCTAAAAGAGAGGGAGTCCCTGGAAATCACGTATCCAAGCACTGGGAAAGCAAGAGACAGACCCTCAGGACCCCCAAACACACTGCTGCGGGTGGGTGTTCATTGTAGATGTATTTGCAGAGCACCTGGATCCTCCTACAGAAGTGAGGTTTGATACCACTGCTCTCCTACTGATGACAGCTGTGTCACAAGTGTGTAGTCCTTTAGTGTTTGTCTTTTTGTTCAGCAAAGTTTGACAAGAAAAGGCATTTGGGATTCTGAAATGACATTTTTACCCAGGTAGAAATTCCATTCTTTCCCTTTAGTAGTTTTGCACTGCTGCTCTAAGCGATTACCACTAATCTAGTGGTCAAACACCAATTTACTGTCCTACAGTTTTGGAGGTCAGAAGTCCCAAATGAGCCTCCTACGATCTGAAATCAAAGTACTGGTAGAACTGCATTCCTTGTGGAGGCCTTTTTCTTACCTTCTGCAGCTCCAAATGTGTGTGCACTTCTTGGCTTGAGGCTCTTCTCCAGCTCGAAAGCAAGAAACGACCAATCAGGTCTTTTTCCACTCTGTGACCTGAAGCTTCCTCCTCTCTTTTGGAGGGAGACCCTGGTGATGTGGAGTTTAAAGACCCTGGTGATTATACTGGGCCCACTGGGATAGCCAGGTGATGGGTACTTCCTGTTTTGTTTTGTTTTTGCAGTACTGGGACTTGAACTCAGGGTGTTAGCCCTGAGCTACGTTGCCAGAATCTTGTGTACTTCAAGACAGGATCTTCCTGAGTCACTACATGGCCCAGGCTGGGCCCACACTTTCAGTATTCCCAACTCAGCATCCTAGGTTGCTGGGATTTTTTTTTTTTTTTTTTTTTTTTTTTGTCTTTTTGAGACAGGGTCTCACTATGCAGTTCAGGCTGGCCTTAAACTCACTTTGTAGCTCAGGCTGGTCTCAAACTCACAACAATCCTCCTGCCTCAGCCTCCCGAGTGCTGGGATTACAGGCATGCGCCACCATGCCCGGCTGGTTGCTGGGATTATTCACAGGAACCATCAGACTCAGCTCACTCTCCCTGTTTTATTTATTTATTTATTTATTTATTTATTTATTTATTTTTGCAGAAACGGGGGTTGAACTCAGGCCCTTGTGCTTGCCAGGCAAGCGCTTATTCTACTGAGCCATCTCCTGGGCCCCTCTCTCCCTGTTTTCATGTAAACTGCTTAGCAACCTCATAGCAGCTTCAACCTTACTCCTCCTTTACCCCATGGGTAATAGGTAGTAACAGGTTCTGGGAATTAAGGCTCAGACCTATCAGGGAACTATTATTCTGCCTTTTTTTTACAATAAACATGGTAAAGGGAAATTTTTCCTTAAAAAAAAAAGTAGAAAATACAGTGATAAAGTGGAGGGGCGAAGTGAGGGACAGTGTGCTGGATACCAGCTGCGTCCATCCTCCGAGGCATGCCTGCAAGGGTTTCCCACGTTCCAGGAGTGGGTTTCCCACGTCTTTCAGATGGCCTTCAAAGCAGTAAGATTCCTAGGAGCCCTTAGACACTTTCTACCCTGCCGTTTTTATAGTTTGGTGGAGGTTAAGAAACCAGACAACTGAGACTGGGGGGGGGGTGGCGCCCCCTGTAATCCCAGCGCTTGGAAAGCTATAAACAGTAGGAGCACTACAAGTCTGATCTATGCAATGAGACCTTGTACCCTAAAAAATAGATAAAAAGAAAGAAAAAGGAACCAGATAACTTACCTTGGAATTAAATAAAACTTGGAATAATGACTATTTACACAATACTGATTATGTGCTGGGAGCCATTCCAAGTGTGTTCGCACATCATTTCCAGTCTTTCCAAACTCTCTGTATCCCTTATCACGCCTATTTTAAAGATAAGGAAACTGAGCGTGGTGGTACAGGCCTGTAATCCCAGCACTCGGGAGGCTGAGGCAGGAGGATTGTTCAAGACCAGTCTGAGCTACAAAGTGAGCTTAAGGCCACCCTGAACTGCATAGTGAGACCGTGTCTCAAAAAGACAAAAAAAAAAAAAAAAAAAAAAAAAAAAAAAAAAAAAAAAAAAAAAAAAAAAAAAAAAAAAAAAAAAAAGATAAGGAAACCGAATTTAGAGAGGCACTGCTGCTAATCAGTATTTTGTTTGGTTTGGTTCGGTTTGATTTTTTTTTTTTTTTTTTTTTTTTTTTTTTTTTTTTTTTTTTTTTTTTTTTTTTTTTTTTTTTTTGGCTAGCTTGGGCTTCATTGAGGGTGGTTTGGTGTGGCTTGTGGAGCTGGGGATCAATCTGTAGTCCCCTACACTTGACCTAACTTGTCCAAGCAGGCACTTTAAACAACTGAGCTAATGCAGAAGCCCCTGGTTTGAGTTTTTGACACAGGGTTTTGCCATGCAGTCTAGATTGTCCTTGAATTCACTATATAGGCCAGGCTTGCCTCAAACTCACAGCAATCCTCCTGCCTCAGCCTCCTGAGTGCTGGAATTATAGGTGTGCCTCACCACAACTGGCATTTTTTTAAACCATCAACCAAACCAAAAATAATATTTTACAGTAATCCCTTAACTTAAACCAAAACCATAAACCCACTATATAACTAAAACACCCACTGTCACCTCACAGTGTTTGCCAAACTGCCACGTCCTTAGGAAATGACACTGCTGGCCTGCCCACAGCCCGTTGCCCCTCTCACCTGGCATGTCCTCACCCCTGCCACTTGGCTCATTCTGCTTCTTCCTGGCGTCCTGGGCTGAAGTCCCCAGGAGAGGCAAGGTGTGGCTCTTGGTTGGCCTGAGCCTGCCAAAGCTGCTCATCCTGGGTGTCTAAATGGTTGTTTAGATAAATAGTGAGATAGAAGAAGCTGCCACCATGTTCTAGGAAGGGTTTCACGAAGGGACAGACAACAGGGACATTTCCTTTCTCTGTCCTGGAATGTCTTTCTA
Source organism: Ctenomys sociabilis (assembly GCA_004027165.1). Lineage (NCBI taxonomy): Eukaryota > Metazoa > Chordata > Mammalia > Rodentia > Ctenomyidae > Ctenomys > Ctenomys sociabilis. The sequence continues at coordinate 14,278 of PVKA01020854.1, read as the reverse complement.
AAAGTATGTGATATAGCTATTGGGTAGTCGCCATCAGGTAGTTCCTTTTTTAAATTTTTATTTTATTATTATTATTATTTTTTTTTTTTTTTGGTGGAACTGGGGATTGAACTCAGGCCTTTGCACTTGCCAGGCAAGCACTTATTCTACTGAGCCATCTCCCTGGCCCCAGATAGTTCTTTTAGAAATGGCTCACCACTAAAACTCATTCCCGGTCCTTCTTGCCTCAAAGAACTATAGGAGCAAGACAAAAACGGTGTCAAAAGATTATTTGAAAAGTGAGGTAGGGCCGGGGAGATGGCTCAGTGGGATAAGTGCTTCCGTGGCAAACACAAGGGCCTGAGTTCAATCCCTGGTTCTGCAAAAAAAGAAAGAAAGAAAGAAAAGTGAGGAGTGAAGGGGTTCAGAAAAAAGTGGCTCTGAAAAACAAACTTGGGCTGAACAAAAGAAACAAAAGCAAAAATAAAAGTACCCTCTGATCCATAAGACACACACTGGGACACCATGAAGAATCACAATAGATGAGCCGGCAAGATCGCTCAGCAGTCTGAAGCACCTGCTTAGGCAAGCACAGGGACCATGGTTCAATCCCCACCACCGCATGATACACCAGCCCCTCCCCCAGCGCAGGCTGAGCCAGACACACACACGGAATCTCAACAGAGGGCTTCCTATGGCATCTGTGTTCTTATATGTCATCCACATCTTGTGGGAAACCTAAAAAAGTCCCACATATGGGGTCTTGGGAAATATCTGGCACTGTCCTGAGATTGGTCCTGCTTATTTTCCCAGCCAGCTTCACCACGCCCACCTCCTATAGCATAACCTCGTGGGAACAAGCTCGAAAACAAGTGGTGCTCACTGAATACAGCAGAGTAGAAAGAGCACCGAGGTCCTTGATGACATCACGGACCTTCTGAGCTGAGCCCAGGACTTTCCTCACCTCCAGACTTCTTGTTGTGGGAGACAACAATAACAATTCTTATCTCAAAGCGATCTGCAATGGGTTTTGGATTTCTTGTATGGTTAAAAAAACGTTCCTTCAATGCTAACTCATTCTGCAAATGTTCTTGATCTAATCATTTCCCCAGATATTTGGTTCAGTTCTCCTACAGTATGACTCAAATTTAAATAAAATCTGGATTGCAGCAAGTTCCTGTCAAGGTCAAAGCCTGCAGACATCGCTTGGAGATGCAAGGCTAGCGACCCTTTGGTGGCGCTATCTGTAAATCTGCCTCCAAATGTGAACTTTGTGAGGATTCAACAGATGGAAAGCAAAGCGCTGGGTAGCTGTAAGCGGGAAGGCACAAACGGGTTGAGAAGGGAGGCTGGTGAGTAAGCTGCAGGTTGGAGCAAGTGGCAGCAGCCAGGTGCTTCTCGCTTATTTATGGGCTGATCTGCCTCCTCGAAAATTGCTGCATTGTAAAATTTTAAAAGCAAAGAAAAGATGAGTCAAGAATGCTTATATAACTTTCCTTTTTATAACCACCAGGGAACGATGTAACTGTCCAAAAGAATGAGCCAGCTTAATTTATTAAATACATTAAAGTCTGGAATGGCACTGCACACCTGTAATCCCAGCTACTCAGGAGACTGACAAAAGGATCCCAAGTCAAGGCCAGCCCAGGCAATTTAACAAGACTGCCAAAAAGTAAAATAAAGGGCCAGCCTGATAGCTCAGCAGACTAAAGCGCCTGTTTAGAAAGAGCATAGTGGTCAGGTTTGATCCCCAGGCCTGCCTTGCTGGCCCTGCACGCTGAACAACGCGGCAGCGCACGTCTATAATCCCAGTGCTTGGGAGGCTGAAAACAGGAGAATCACTACAAGTCCGGTCTGTGTAGTGAGACCCTGTAGACCCTACACCAGATACATAAAAAATAAAAGAATTTACCAAGTGACAGCTATATTTTACATTAAGAAAACCTAAAACTTTTTTATTTTAGACTTAATTCATTTCATTTTTCTTGTGTAAAAACCCTTTACCAACGTTGTAGCTACTGCTGGAACTCGAGTCCTCTGGACAGAGATTCTGGTGTGGTTTTTCAGAAGCTGGTCAGTGAATTCCTAATAGGGAGACTTGATGAACACAGTCTCTTTCCAGAGGTCAGGGGTCAGAGAGCTGTAGGTCTTGGAGATGGCATCAAAGGTGGCCTTAGCAAAGTTGTCCAAAGTAGCAGTGCAGCCCCTAGCAGAGGTGTAGCAGTCATCGATACCAGCCACCAGCAGCAGCTTCTTAGGCACAGGGGCTGAGACAATGCCAGTGCCTCTGGGGGCAGACGCGTCAACACAGAGCCACAGTGCCCATCACCTTGCAAGGAACAGTGTGGGGCTTGCCGATCTTGTTTCCCCAGTAGCCAGCCTCTCCTCATGGAGACAATGGAGAGTTTGGACAGAATGACGGCCCCACGAATGGCAGTGGCTACTTCCTTGGAACACTTTACGCCCCGGCCAACATGACCGCTGTAGTCCCCAATGGCAATAAAGGCCTTGAACCTGGTCCGCTGACCAGCACAAGTTTGCTTCTGCACAGGCACGATCTTCAGAACTCATCCTTGAGGGATGTGCCCAGGAAAAAGTCAGTAATCTCGAACTCCTTGATGGGTAAGGACAAAAGGTAAATTTCCTCCAGGGAGTTGATCTTCATGTCTCTGACCAGCCGGCCTAACTTGGCGAGAGGAATCCACTCTTTGTCCTCGGCCTTACTGCCGGAAGCCCCGTGGCCTCGGCCCCAGCCCGGCCTCTGTCGCACCCCTGATCTCTAAGGCCACTGCCGAAGCCGCCTCGGAAGCCACCACGGCCTCCCCTGTCTGGGTTCCCGGGTCACCGGCCCTGCCCACCGCCCTGGCATCACCCGCAATTTGATGTTTCCCAGAAAAAGAAACAAGAAACTCCAAAACTTACTTCAAGGTTTTAAAAACATTCACTCTCTTGAATTTTTTTTTTAATTTAAAAATCTACGTAGCTCAATTCCAATCCTCCTGCATCCTACTTAGGACTACTAAGTAGTCCTACTTTTCACTTCCTAGCTCCAAATGAATAAATAGTAATATGTTCTACACTTCCTGGATAAGTCTTCTAAAAATAATAATGAAAATTTATTCCTCTGAATCATTTTAAGATCTGCTTCATTGTTTTGGAATTTTCATATTATTTTTAGCAACACATGAGCTGAACCCAAAACAAAAGACATCTTGCAAAATCTTTCTTTACCCCAAGAGAGCTTTTGTTTACTGCTGACGACCTCTTTCTGCCATAACCACGAGGGATTCACTCTTGTACTAACACTGGTCCATAGTAATTAATCCTCTTTCCTCCCCAAAATCCAATAGAACTTCACTTTTACTGTAAAAACAAAGCCCGTTACTTATAAAAATAACCCGTTTATTGTACTGTTTTAAAACATCACGAACTTTTATATCCGAGGTAGTACCAGTCTGCTTTCACTGAAAATAGTTGGCCTTGTTTACATTCTTGCAGTTCTACAATGGCCATAT
>PVKA01020854.1:0-10684 GCA_004027165.1 Ctenomys sociabilis | reverse complement strand
CCATATATTTTTAATACGTAAAAATGTATACACATAAGCACAGTGGCCCTGCCTCTGTAATCCCAGCAGTTTAACTACAAAATCTGAGGGAAGCTGAACTCAAAAAAAAAAGAAGAGGAAAAGACGATATATACTCCTGTTCTCTTCAACACAGTGCTATTTTGTTCAGGAAATGCAAGCTATTTCTAGGGCTACGGGTTGGGTTAGGACAGGTCATGTGACCTCGTTGGTCCAATGAGATTCAACAATGAATTGGGGGGGGGGCTTTAGGAAAGCGGCCCCACCCCCAGAGAGAGGCAGCCCCTCTTCCTCTGCTAGTTACTTTATTGTCCACCAAGAGCCACATGGTTCTCCTCTATTCGGAGGGAGTCAGAAAACCAACCTGTGCTGTCACGTCACGGCTTTTCCTAAGGGCGCGACGGCAAACATCCTCAACGTAAACCAGGGTTCCTTGTGTTTCGCAGTTAAAGATATCTTCATTGCCAGCACCTATGTTTTGTTATTATCATAGACATGGAATTTCAATACCTACATTGATTATTTTATTCTCCTTGGCATGGAGCTTTTCCAGATCTAAAACTGAAGGTGCTATATATATACGTCAGGAACCTCTTTGGGCCTGGAAATCTGGCTATCTCTGCTTACCTCTGTGTTATAGATATTTCTGCAATTTTGTTCACTTAGTATAGCTTGTGTATCTCCCTATATTTATATATAAACACTTATATGTGATTAATTTGGGGACTTATAGAATTTTTTTTTTTTTTTTGGCAGAACCAGGGATTGAACTCAGGCCCTTGTGCTTGCCAGGGAAGCACTTATTCCACTGAGCCATCTCCCTGGCCCCAAGAATATCTTTATTTGGGGTCATTTCATTAATACTTTTTTTTTTTTTGTACTGGAGATTAAACTGAAGGCATTCATGTGTTAGGCAAACACTCCACCCTGAGCATGCCTCCATAGACCTTTTTATTTTACTTTTTTTTTTTTTTTTTTGCTGTATTTAGGACAGGGTCTACGGGGTCTCATTATGTAGATCAGACTCATAGTGATTCTCCTGATTACAGCCTCCCAAGTTCTGGGATTATAGCTAGCTGGCTTTTCTTAGATGTATGACTGATGCAAGAAGGCTTTAGGCCACTGTAGTCTCTCTTATACCAATAGACGGCCCATCCTCGTGCTATAAGCTGTGCTGTTGTTTTTTTTTTTTTAATGTATTTAGTTGTTTCAGGGTCTCACTATGCAGCTCAGACTCGTGGCGATCCTCCTGCTTTCAGACTCTCCAGCTCTGGCTGGCTCAGTGCACCCAGGGGCGGGGCTGGCTCAGCATGTGGTACCAGGGATCAACCATAGTCCCTAGAGTGCTTGCCTTATTAGGTTTAGGGTCTCACTACACTGATTGGTCTCGTAGTGATCCTCCTGTTTTCAGCCTCCCAAGTGCTGGGATTACAGGCGTACACCACCACTCCCAGTCTCAATGGCTGTCTCAGTGTGCCCTGGGGTCGGAGTCAGCCCTGCATGCCGGGGATCAAGCCCAGGTCCCTGCGCCTGCCTAAGCAGACACTTTAGTCCACTGAGCCATCTTGCTGGCCCCCAGCTGTTTAGAATTATTTTCCTACTTTACTTGGTTCAGACTCACTCTGCAAGCCTATTTCTTTTTCTACCTTCAATAAAATTTTGCTACCATGTTAAAAAACAGGGTTTGTTTTTGTTTTTTCTCCTGTTCACAGCCTCCCAAGTGGAATTACAGGCACGTGCCACCAAGCCCAGTCTCAATTGCCATCTCAGCAGCCCAGGGAATTGAACTCCCAGCTCCTGCATCTGCCTAAGCAGATGCTTTAGTCCGCTGGGCTATTTGGCCAGCCCTACCATGTTAAAAGTGATTCTCCTGATAAGTTCTGGGATTATAGCTAGCTGGCTTTTCTTAGATGTAAAAGACAAGTGGTTTTAAAACATGCCAAAATTTTGAAACATAAATATACTAAGTATATCTTAGAAAATTCAAGCCAAATATATAAAAAACACAAAATATATTAAAACTTTTTTAATGTATTTGGTACAGGGTCTCACTATGTACCTCGGACTCACAGTGATCCTCCTATTTTCAGCTTCCCCAGGGCGAGGCTTATAGGCATGCACCATCAAGCCTGCTCAGTGGCTCGGTGTATCTAGGGGCTCAGCAAAGTGGTACCTGGGATCAAACCCTGTCCCTGAGCTTGCCTAAGCAGGTGCTTAGTCCTCTGAGCTTTCTAACCCACCCTCTCACCTGCCCTCATTAAAACTATGCTTAAAACCTTATATATTCATTATTTCATCTCAGACAACTATTTCCCTAAGGAGATTCATTTGTATGACCCCTTGCCCCTGCCTCTTTAACACAAGTTCACATGTTGCATATGTGCACTGCTGATGCCCCACTGTTTAGTTTTTTAGTATATTCCATGGTCAAGGTTAAGTAACTATGGTAAATGTCACCCTAAAGTGGGAGACTTCTAGTCTAGATCAAAAACTGTTTTTAGCCCAGTTCAAAAATATGGGTGGAAGCCAAGGGGGGGTATAGCTCAGGGGTAGAGCATTTGACTGCAAAAATATGGGTGGAGAGCCAGGCATGGTGGTGCATACCTGTAGTACCAGCACTTGGGAGGCTAAGGCAAAAAGATCGTTGTGAGTTTGAGACCAGCCTGGGGGCTACAAAGTGAGCACAAGGCCAGCCTGAGCTGCATAGGGAACCTTTGTCCCTGTGCTCGCCAAAGCAGGTGCTTAGTTCTCTGAGCTATCTTGCCAGCCTTATGAGATTTTATTTTCATCATTTAAAGCATCACAAAGAAGCAATGTAAGCAGCACAAGAATTTAAAAGCTTGAAATAGCTCAGTGGATTAAAGCACAGCTTAGGCAGATGCAGGAGCATCCCATACCCTGGCCTACTGTCCTGGCCCCACCCCCAGGGCCCGCTGAGATGGAGATTAACACTGGGCTTGGTGTCGCACCATGTAATCCCAGCACTTGGGAGGCTGTAAACAGGAGGACATTACAAGCCCAGTCTACCCAGTGAGACCCTGTACCCCTGTCCTAAATGCAAAAAGAAAGAGAAAAAAAAATTAAAAGCTTGTTGTTGTACTTATATGAGCACAATTTACACTGAGTGATTACTGTTATTGACTCATTACTTAATCCTGGAGTTATAAATTACCTTGCAAGGGGGACAGGAGGACAGCATTGTCATCTTAGGTTTGTTACAGCAACTGAGCTTATGAACACCAGATACTGAAGTTCACAGGGCTATCTTGGAACTTAACGTCCACTCTGCACTCACTTTCTGGCTCAGCTTTAAACACAGTCTCTGTCTTTTTGTTGGAAATGGAACCATTGCAGTAGAAGTTATCTGGCTCTATTTTGCCTGTTGAAATGGGAAAATAGGAGCTGTATGCCTTGTTTCTTTTAATTAAATTAAGTTTTTCAAAATATGTACATTGTTTCATCTTGGGTAATTTACACCTAGATTTCTTTATAAAGTTAAAGTTCAGATTGCTCATCTTCCTATTTATTTATGTAGAGACACAGTCTTACCATGTAGTCCAGATTGGCCTTGCCCTCAAGGTGATCCTCCTGCCTCAGCCTCCTGAGTGCTAGGATTACAGGCATGCATACCACACCTGGCCATCTTCATTTCAAAGTACTCTAAATTTGTGTTTGGCTCAGATATCATTTTGGACCCTAAGACTAATTTATTTATTTTCCTTATTTATTTATTTAAAGCTTTCTTTTCTCTTTTCTATGGTATAGAATAGGAAATCCAAGTTAATATTCATTGAGAAAACCTGTTCCTTGTCCTTCTGCTGTTTTTTCTAATTCATAAAAAATCAGATTATGAAAGTAGGTCACCTTCATTGAGAAAAATTCAGATTATGTAGAAGTGGCTAAAACTCTTCTCTGGTGGGCTATAAACACCTCAAGGCTAAGCAGTGCCTGACTGTTTTATTGGTCTCAGTCTCTCCAACTCTTGATCCCACTCATAGTAGGGGTTCGACTTGCCAGTACCACCCATCCTCCTTCCTCTTAGAGACATCCCATACTTCATGTGGATATCCTTAGGGTTTTTTTTAATTTATTTATTTGTATTTTAACTTGAAGACTGAAAAATAGAAGCAAAAACCAAGAGAACAAATGACACAAACATACACTATACATATGTTACAGATTTTCACAACATGGATGGCTAATTTTAAATAAAACAATCCAACACAGATCGGTAGTCCACAACGGAAGCGGGTTATCCACCGAAGTTGTTGACTTGAGCTATTCACTGCTCATTATATTAATATAACTTTACTTTATATACCTCCATTTTTATACTTTTCTGCTGGATGGTTAAGACAAAGTTAAAGCAAGACCTACATAACAAGAAATGTAACTTTTGTATCAGATAAGGTCAGTCAGGTACCCTCAGGGTTTATCCTGTGGATGTCCTTAGTTTTTACTAAGGATTCTGTTCCAGGATCCTATCCAGGCTAACACACTCTGTAGAACAGTCATGTCTTCTTAGGCTCGTCTTACCTGTGACAGTTTGGGTGGTGATTACATAGTATGTGGGATGCTCTTCCACTGGGATTTTTCTGCTGTTTCAGAATGACTAGACAAAAAGTACAGGCTCAGGGGAGGAAAACAATAGAAGTGGGGTGCCACCTGATATTTGCAGTATCATCATGACTCATGATTATTTACATTGATCTTAACTCCTGTGTAGATTTAGTCATTTCTTGTATACTGCTAAATGAGGGCCCTCAGCTTTTCTTGTCAAGATAAGGATCTGGGAAGGCCAAGAAATGTTAGTCATCATTAAAGCCCTGAGTTCAATCTCTAGCACTAAGACAAAACAATACAAAAAAAGTAAGAGTCAGTGTCCCCAGTTAGCACGGACTTGGGCAGTCTAAACACAGAGATGTGTGTCCACACTGGCCAGCGGACAGGATGAGGGCGTAGGGTAGAGAGTCAGGAGGACCTGCCCACTTCTGCCTCCTGCCAAGCCAACAAGGGACGTTTGCCAAGACTCAAGGCCAGCTGCCAAGCTACCAAGAGCTGGGCCTCTCCCTGCTGACTCGAGATGACTTTTCACAGCAGAGCTTGGGGCTCTGCACTCCCTCTGGCCTGCACATGCCTTCCTGCCACTGGTGACTCACTCCCCAGCATACAGCAGCAGCCGCCCTGCCACAGGAGTCCAGGAAAGCTGGGCCAGAGTACAGGCAAGAAGGAAAAAGAAAAACTAAGAATCAGATCTGAGACATTTTCCAGAAAATGTCTAATCTTCTCCCCATGACACGGCTAGATTTTGCTTGGACTCTTCCTTGTCTTATTCAAACATGTCATGAAAAGAATTCAAATTCTTTCTCCTCAGATGGAATTAGATTTGGTATATATGCTGCGGATATGAGTACAGAATTAGGATTTGGAATAGTTTTCTTTTTCTTTATTAGAAGAAAAAGAATTTCTTTATTCAGTTCACAATACTGGAGCGCGTCACACAAAATAAAGATAAAATCATATTGCACGTTTATTACTTTAGTTAACATTAACTATTTTATAGGAACTATGTTAATTATTTTATGAACCTAGCTCACTGTATCCTCCACAGCCCTATGCAGCTAATAGCCATGTTTCGTAAAAGATAAAATGAGGCACAGAAAACATAAGCATCTTGCCCCAAATCACATAACTTGCAGCAGCATAGGTATAGATATGAATATAGATGTAGATAGATACACACGGACTCCTCGCTACGTATAGATGCATCTTCAACCAACCTCTACACAGTACTAGTACGTTATTTAACAGACCACCAAGCCATACCGCAGCACCAAGCACACTACTCAAAACTGCTGTGCCATTCAAAAAACCAATATGATCTACTGCTGCGTCACTCAAAAACTAAGCACACCATGGTTGTATTGTTCAACAAACCACCACACCACACTGCCACTCATCAACGAACCGGTGTGGTTAATACACTCTCTATAGTGCTACACCGTGCAGTAAACCACTACATCTGCTGTGCTGTCAACAGACTTTGACGTCATACATCACATATCACACCTACGTGGGAACCTGCAGCCACAGTGCCCCCAGCAACTTGCAAAGCAGTGAGAAAGAAACGTGAATGAGAGAGAGTTCCAGTAAAAAGGGCCTCACCAATGGTTACCTGACCCCCAAGAGATAAGAGGATCTGCACAAGTTGCCATATGGCCAGGGGTGAACTCAGTTGCTGGACAAGCTTATTATACAGAAGAAGCTCCCACTAGGCCAAAGAACTTCAGGCTTAAGAAGAAAAGAACTTCAGGCTTTAGCGACTCTGGGACTAAGAAATGGCTCAGATCATGACCATGATCCAGGCCAGTCTGATAGCTCAGTGGACTAAAGCGCTTGCTTGGGAAGACTCAGGAGCCAGGAGTTCAATCCCTGGGCCTGCCACAACATCCCCGCCCCCAGGACACACTGAGACTGGGTGATTGAGACTGGGCATGGTAGCATGTACCTGTAATCCCAGTGCCTGGGAGGCTGAACACAGGAGGATCGCTACGAGTCTGATCTGCATAATGAGAACCTGTAGACTCTGTAGATCCTGTCCTAAATACAGAACTTGACCATGATCCAAGAGAGTCAACAATATTCTGTATAAGATCCTCAGAAAAGAGGATGAAGGATAAGCCAGTCAGGACAGCAATAGCTACAGATATTGGGGGCTGGACATTAGCCATGAGACAGCCTTCAGAGACAGAGGAGCAAGAGCCCAATTAGCACAAGGTCACCTAGGCACCTGTCACACAACCATCCTGAGGAAACTAGAAGGAGGAGGATCATGGGGTAGGTTTTCAGCATCCGTGAAATACTGTTACAGGTGGACAGGAATTCTGGATATTCATGTTTTCATTAATATTGAATTAGCTTATAAATCTATATACCTAATTCTTTTCTAAAGACTAAAATATGGACTTTATTTATTATAGATATAGTAATTTCTTTTGCTAAAACTGCACACTTTCATTCCTTATTTATTTGCAATAAGCTTATACAATTGATGGATTAATTTCCCTCTAAACATTTAGCCCATTTAAAAACTTGATTGAATAAATTCCTTTAGAAATTCCAAAACACAGGGACACATATAACATACCTGAATTCTTCTAAGAACTTCAAATACTAAAAGCAGACTTATAAATCTAGCAAGTAAAACCTTCTTAATTATTCAGGTGGCTCATAAATCTAGGAAAGCAGATTGATAAATTTAACAGACATGCCAGTTTCTTTCTTTATTACTTTTTAATGTATTTGGTACAGGGCTTCACTACGAACTCGGGCTCATAATGATCATACTGTTTTCAGTCTTCCCAGCACTGGGATTACAGGTGTGCACCGCCACACAGTGGGCTCGGTGGGCCCCAGAGGTGGGGCTGACATGGCAAGTGGTACCAGGGTTTGAACCCTTGTCCCTGTGCTCGCCAAAGCAGGTGCTTAGTCCTCTGAGCTATCTCACCAGCCTTATGAGATTTTATTTTCATCATTTAAAGCATCACAAAGAAGCAATGTAAGCAGCACAAGAATTTAAAAGCTTGAAATAGCTCAGTGGATTAAAGCGCAGCTTAGGCAGATGCAGGAGCATCCCATACCCTGGCCTACTGTCCTGGCCCCACCCCCAGGGCCTGCTGAGATGGAGATTAACACTGGGCTTGGTGTCTCACCATGTAATCCCAGCACTTGGGAGGCTGTAAACAGGAGGACATTACAAGCCCAGTCTACCCAGTGAGACCCTGTACCCCTGTCCTAAATACAAAAAGAAAAAAAAAAATTAAAAGTTTGTTGTTGTACTTATATGAGCACAATTTACACTGAGTGATTACTGTTATTGACTCATTACTTAATCCTGGAGTTATAAATTACCTTGCAAGGGGGACAGGAGGACAGCATTGTCATCTTAGGTTTGTTACAGCAACTGAGCTTATGAACACCAGATACTTACCATCCACTCTGCACTCACTTTCTGGCTCAGCTTTAAACACAGTCTCTGCTGCTGGCTCCCCACTGTGCCTCTTAGCTCCATTCACTGCTAGCCTTGCGTGTCCATAGTTCTGCTTTCCCTTTCCCAGGCTCACAGTCAAATTTTACTTCCTCATGCCCTCCAGGTTAGCTGTGTCCACACACTGACTTTGGTCAAGAAACTGTGAGAGTAAGGGGCCGGGGAGATGGCTCAGTTGAATAAGCATTTGCCTGGCAAGCACAAGGGCCTGAGTTCAATCCCCAACTCCCTTAAAAAAAAAAAAAAAAAAAGGAAAGAAACTGTGAGTACAAGTTAGGGGCTATGCCAAAGCGAACACATTGCGCTGCTGGGGTGAGGGTCCAGCTCCTCAGCAACAGAGCCTCTCTGTCTGCATCCCCGAGGGGAAATGATACAGTGCAGAACCGTACACATTGGAAAGAACATTTGCATGAACACAGAGAGACTTTGCAGTTGATCGTTTCTGCAGCCCATCCTCACCATGCTCACATCTGTCAGCGCAGACCTCCCCACTCCACACTAGGGACAGCTCTCCCGTATCAGCCCCACACTGCCGCTCTGGGAGGGGGTGGGCATTTCAGCCCCAACAGTCACCACTGAATTTCTTATCTGCCCCCCTAACCCTGCTCCACTCAGCCTCTCCCATTTTAGCCCAAATGTCATTTCCGTCCTTCTACTTATTCGAGCCCAAAACATTGTGTCGTTCTTGTCCTTAGTCTTTTCTGTCATGTCCCACGTCAAGTCTTTGGCAAATCCCTGTGGCTCTGCCTCCCAAATCTATCTGGAAGCGAACCATGTCTCACCATCTCCCGAGCCACCATCCTGAACACGTACCACCCTTGGATATCACAGCAGCCTCCTCCGAGTCTCCACGCTCACTGCTGTTTGCTGCTACTTGCCTTGTGGTCTTATTCTTTCCCAGCCAGCCAGGCAGACCCACAGTCTCCACTGCATTTACAGCAAAACCCGAGCCCTACAAAGTCCTCTCCAGCACTCATTCCTCCGCCCTTTCTTCATGTCACTTTGACTACACTGGCCTCCTTGCTACTCCTTGAACACATCCAGCACAAGTTAGAGCTTCTGCTCTAGCTGCTGCCTCAGCCCGACCCGCTGACGTGAACCCTCACCTCCTCCAAGTTTTTGCTCAAGTCTTACTTTCACAATGAAATCTATTCCAACCCTAAGTTTTAAAAAGTAAACCTGTGCAGGGGAGATGGTTCAGTGGAATAAGTGCTTCCCTGGCAAGTGCAAGGGCCTGAGTTCAATCCCCGGTTCTGCAAAAAAAATTAATAAAAATAAAGTGTCGCATAAAAAGCAAACTTGTCATATCAGGCCCTCTTTCTCTATTCTTTCTTTCATCATAGTATGTACGTTTCTCTGACCTATGACATGATCTATGTCTTTAGTAGGTTTATTGCATACTGACCTCTGTTAGCTAAAATGCAAGCTCTCTGGATAGAGGCATTTTTGTGTATTCCTCTCATTGTTGTATTCCAGGCACCTGGAAGAAAGAGTTCATGTAATGGATACTTAAATATTTATTGAGATCATTTGTTCAAATAATGGATACAGAAATTATTTGGGACTGGGACACAGAATAATTTAATTCCAACTAAGTATTCATTGGGTTAAACTGAATTGTAACAGCCTGGTTTCTAGTGGTGGTGCTTAGTTTATTGGCATAGAGAGCATGTTCTGCAAACTTTACTAGAAACTTCTAATTGCATTTTCTTAGTGTATCACATTTTAGTTCCCTCTTTGGAGTATTTTCAGGTACTCATGCTTTTGCCAATTTTTTTATTTTTTAAGCTGAAGTTGCCACAGTGTGGCAATCCATGGGAATCCTATGGATCTTTGCTTTTTCACACTAAGATTTTTCTAACCCATGCGCAATTTCTCTGCCCCAAACACAGAGACATAGAGTCTGCTGCTGCCCAGGAGGCCTGATTTGATTTATGAGAGAGTATGAGAGACCTATGCAAGCTGCTCTAAGAATCCATATTAGACTCGAGCTCCCCGAGCTTGGTGGAGGAACGTCACTATGGGAACAATTTGCTAACAGAGAGCAGTATCGGTTTCATTAATCAGAATCCACTGGGAAAAGCTAGAAATGTCCAACAGAAGGGAAACAGCACAGGAAAATTATTAGATGGGGTGTGAGGAGCAAAACAACAAACAAACAACAATGCTGAGACAAAGGAGAGAGCTAGCAATGGGAAACAGCTGCCAGCTCTGGGGAGGGGAAGTGCAGCTGGGGGGCACTCCCAGGGCACTCTCAGGAGCATCCACTCGTGACTTAAATGTGATAAGCCGTGCTGGGACAGGTGGCATTGCTTAGTGGCATGACCTCCCAAAACGAGCCATCATGTTATGTACGAAGTTTGAAACAAAGCAGTTTTTCTTCAATGCAGCAGTTGAAATCTTAGAAATTCAGTGCCTATTGGATTTTGCGAATGCATGTGTAAAACATAAAATTAAGGATATCATACAAGGCATTGACCATCATACAGGGGGCAGGGAGATAGCTCAGTAGAATAAGTGCTTACCTGGCAAGCTCAGGGTCCTGAGTTCAATCCTCAGTACCACAAAAAAAAAAAAAAAAAAAAAAAAAAAAAAAAAAAAAAAAAAAAAAAAAAAAAA